>JAOYSI010027963.1:0-32113 GCA_025775065.1 Hiodon alosoides
CCCCCCCCCCCCCCCCCCCCCCCCCCCCCCCCCCCCCCCCCCCCCCCCCCCCCCCCCCCCCCCCCCACCTAGAGGTTCAGGCTAATGATGAGTAGCGCTAATCCCTTAGGGCACTCACGACATGTAGGTCGTTAGCCGTGTAATGAGTTGAATTGATTTGCCTGATTGATTCGAATACCTTTTTCTGCATCTATATGCACTCCATTGTGCTGCTGTGCATATCTGATGCAAACGTACAAGGGCAAGCAAGGGGAGAATTGAGGGATTGTCAATATTTCATATGGTTTTTCTTTGTTTCACTACATATTTCTTTCCCGCCCTGCACGCATTATGCAGATTACAAAGGGTGAAGTGTAAAGATTTAATCCACCGCCATGACTGGTGTGTTCTTGAAGGGTCTGAATCAAATTGTCACTATCACAACCTTTGAGAAGCCAAGTCTGCATTAAGTTGACTGATGCAGCGCCTCTGTACGATGTACTCGTTTTAGGGAAAATTAACATTTAGCAGCTCTGCCTCTTCAAAAGCTGAAAGCACTATAATGACATTCACCCTCAGATTAGCCTCTCTGTGTGAGTGAGGCGAAGAGAAGCTGCTAGAGACGGGATCTTGGCATCAGACGGTCTGTATCTGATACTCACCACCCGCCAAATGGCCCGCACAATCAGCCAGCGATGAGAAAGCAGCCAGTGATGCAAAACACGGTTCACATGGCAGGCCCATCGGAGTGACTCATTTGCCTCCACAGTCAGCCAGTAAAGCTGAGGATGGAGATTTGGAAGAGGCGGTCCACCCCTTGGTCATCTCTTCCCTTACGTTGTTCTCCCCCCCCCCCCTTGTCACATGGGTGTCTAGTGAGCACTGACCGCGAGACTCTGGAGCGTGGATCAACAGAAGGTGATATCAAGACCCGAGGTTTGGACAAGCAGACCAGAGCTCAGGTTGGATTCATCCCATCATCACCATTTTGCATCGGAGCTAAGGGAGTCGTTTCTCTGATCTTAGAGCTATCACTTTAATGCCGATATCCTACACCAGTGACACTATATTGGCAAAGACAGCAAACATAAAAGCGTAAAAAAGGCTCATATGTAAAAATGTAATCTACCAGCTATCAGCTAAGTAAGGAGCTAGAAGTAAATAGAACATTCACCCTAACTCCAATATTCACCCAGGTTTTGGATGGCTGTCCCGTTAAAAAAAAAATGTAACCCTCATATAAAACGCAAGTTGGTTCAGCTGCGAGGTTTGACTCATTCACAGGGTTTCAGACAAAGGTGACCTGGATGACTTTGCAGACATGGCACATTGAAAGACTCAAAATGCTGTCCCTAGGCTCTCTTGAATTTCATGGGCTTCATGCAATGCTAACACTGCAGCTGGTATAATAAACATTGTGAGACTTGTTGATTGTTACCATTAACACCTTTGAGTTAAGTAATGAAAGGAACGGCATGTTATAGAATAGTATAGTGTTTTTCCCCAATATACATGTTATATTGTATAGACTGTATATGTGTGTGTGTATATATATATATACCTGGAAAGGCAGATAATAATATCATGGCTTTTCCATGGAAAGTGCTATGATGCAGATACACATGACAGCTTCACGCAGAGAAAATGACTTGTTCTTCCTGCTGGTGCGCAGATGGCGGTGCACAGGGAACGGAGTGCTGACCCTGACGCGGACCTGTGGAGGAAGACCAACGTAGAGCATCTGCGCAATAAAAAACGGCAGAGAGACAAACTAAGGTAACATAATGGAGTGATGTAATGTCTGGCTCAATTGGCCAACTCAAGGTCAAGACGAAATATTACAAATTGATATATTTACTTACAACTACAATAAAATAGCTTTTATTAAAATTTACCTCCTCAAGGTACTAGATCTATGAGATAGCTCATCAGACAAGAGATGGTAATTTTCCCGAAATTCTCCACGAAACACGTTTCGATAGAGCCTCACCCAGGTTCTAAACTCACCTGAATTCTGATGAAAACATATAGCGAGGGTGTCAAAATATTGTATATACAGCCCCAATTATGCATTCATGAGAACTGTTATTAAGAGCAAAATGTGCAATTAAATAATCTAAATGTCTCCCAGAGGTTCAGTCAAAGATGAATAATTTATTCCTCTCAGCTTTTATATTTTCTAATGTATCCCTTAACTCTTGCTCAGCACCATCCGTTGTTTGAAGTCAGTGTTATACCGTCTACCTAATATGATCAAAACCGGATACATTGTGAGTGTTAGATGTTCTAAGCTAGCAGGTAACAATTGATTTACTATTCATTAGGAGCATTCCCAGCAATGTGGGTACAGAAATTTCAAGTGCTCTTTGAAGTCCAAAATCTAAATTTCAAAGTGAGACTGAGAACATTGATATGATGCTTAGGAAGTTTGTTTCTGAGACACACAGTTCAATGCGTTTGGCTAATGGAAGCATCGTGCTATGTCCTTTATGCACGGCCTGCTGGGACTGTTTATGGCACTACAGGTAAAAAGCAGGAAAAGCGTACATAAAAAAAAAACGATTGGCATGGGTGCTGCATCAGGTGTGCATTATGTTTCAGCTGTCTAATGTACGGTCACAGCATAATGAATAATTACAATACCCACTTTGGCTGATATTCCCGTACATGTAAATGGTTACTTACGCTGTTTATCGAGGGTTGATGCTTGTGTTGTGACGGCGCCGCGTGGCTTGCCCGGCAGGGAGAGCCAGAGAGAAGCGGCCGTCCCTAAGCCTGGGCAGGGTGGCAGCCCGGGAGTCAGTGTGGAAGTCCCTGTGGAGGGGCGCAGGAGGAGGGCCGGGACAAGCCAGAGGGAAAAGGAGCTGGCGGCATGGAGGAGAGTTCAGGCCCAGGTAAACCCATTCGCACGCCTGATCACAGGTACTGTTATTGTACATTTGTAAAGTGGACTGACCCTTTGTTAGTTTGTTGGTAGATACATCAAAATACCAGATTTTGGGGGTTTTTTTGTCATTAAAAATGACTTTTTTTTGTTATTTTAAAGCATTTGCATAGTGCAAGTGTTTGCATATTGAAATCATTCCTAATATGAAAGAGGGTAAGACTTCACGTGAAGTGTCTCTAAATACTGTGTATTTACATTTACATGCACAGCATACCTGAACAATGTGAATATTTGGAGTAAGGGGCATATTGTTATCCTCTTCAGCAGTGTCAGACCACGCTGTGAGCTGTTAATACTCGTGGCTGTGAAGGAGACGCTTCCTGAGGGTGCATTCCCTGCATCTGGTTGACTCCCTACAGCATTCACCTACATTGCCTGCTCGCCTACAGCCCCATTATTCATCACTGCTCTTAATGGTGTGCCCGAGTAGACGGACTTCCAGTCATAATTGATATGGAGCCAAATAGGCTTGAAACAGATAACGAGAGGCTCCCCAGGCCTACGTGCTCCGCCTCGGTGATAGCTGATTCCCGTATGGAGGAAGGCCTATTCCAGAGGGGGATCTTGTGCGGTAGGCGGGCAGGCAGGCAGGCAGGCAGGCGGAAGGGAGGACAAAATGGATTAACAAGCCCAGAAAAATCCATTAATTACTGATTGGAATTATCATATGTAATCAGCCTTGGCGATGTTCGAGACAGTGGATGGGTAGCAGAATCTGGGCCGGTTCTGAAATGAAATTACAAAGATTGGCAATGATTAGAAGCAGTGAACTGTGTCAGAGTTATTGCAGGGATTATAAATCAAGGCTGCGGCCACAACCCTGTGCTTTCCGAAAGCGGTGGAAGTCCCCTGCAATAAACCAACTTGGAACTGTGGATGAAAATAAATGTTGGAGGGGGCTGCGTGGCATCACATCCTCTCAGCAGAGTTCATCTGTTACCTGCATGCTGAACATTTTAATAGGTAATAAGAGAACGTTTTGTCTTTCTGAAGCGTTACCGGTAAGAATAGAGAAGGTGTATCGATTTTGCCACCGCTTGACTCTAAACTTTTATGATATTGCTTTTCCAGAGTTGTTTGTGTCGATGAAGCGAAAGTGTATGTGTTTAGAATTTCTGTATTGTTATAGAGCCTCTTTCATAAATATTCACCTGGCTCTGTCAATCCCTCTTTTTAAAGTTGCTGTCAGTCAGTGATGGAGGGCATTCGTTCCTGGAAAGGGCTGGGAAGAGTTATAATGTAACCAGGATTTTTTGCTTGGGATTATAGAAGTGCTTTTCGTAAAGTGTGTGCCTGTTTACAGCTACTTGCATTCCACCGAGGGGATGGCGTTAATCACCTTTTGTTTTAGCATCAAATTTTAATTTTATTTAATTAAATATGCAAGTTAATCCATGTTGCTTTTGGATGTGCTCTACTTGATTGAAGCACATTGAATATTAAGGCTGGGACCTAATCAAAACTAATCGCATTTAATAAAATTGTATTTAATAGCATTTTCTGTGTTTTGAAAGGATCTTATTTCTTCCTCTCATTAATTGAAAAAGTTAAGAGTGATTCAAAGTTTTGGTCCCAGACTGTAATATCTGTAAATTTTTGTGCTAAAGTATTTTAGATGTGCAACAATAAGGAATTTATTTTTTTTTTAAAGTGCATTTTATTTTCCCCCCACAAATATGTTCAGTTAGCCAAACTAAACAGACCGTACTTTAGTGCAATACAGGGCCTCGGTGCACAAACTATAGACATTCTAGGATGTAAGCCATTTAAAAAAACCTGAGCTACACACAATAAAGGTCCGGCTCATTGAAAAGGATCCTGCTGAGAAATACTGAATAAGCACTGCGTAATTCAGAAATGTTTTAATCAGCAAAGAGCCAAACACATACAGACTTATACATACAGACCGTATATGCGCAAAGTACCACCATATTTCAGCTCCCTATAATTTATCATCACATTAACTATTCTTAATCTATGCGAACTTTAACTTTAGAAAAATTGCTGTAAGCAATGAAAATCACTTCAGCATTGAGGTTTGAATTTAAAGAGGTATTCCTATGCTGGATATATACCCTCACCTGTATATAAGGTATACCCACCTAGTACTGGGTTGTACCCATCTTTGCCTCAGAACACCCTGAATCGCTAGTTTTTCTAGTGGTCGTCCTTAGGTTGGAAAGCAAGCGAGACTGAATGGTCAGTGAGGCTCAAAATCCAAAGACTCGCCACTGAGCCATGCTCCAGCACCCTGTGTTGCTCAGAGGAGCAGAAGGCTTACCCCCCCAAGAGCCTGCCCGTCACAGACCTCTCAGAGAGCCTTTGTGGGGTTGGCGGACGTCAATCACATTTCCTGTGACTCTCGTTGGTCTTTCAGAGTCCATGGCCCCCGAGGACAGCAGCATTTTAAAGTCTATAAGTCTGTGATAACTTTATTTCTCAAAAACCACCGTGTGCTGGCTCTGAAGCCTATGAAAGACCCCAGCAATGGAGATGCTTTCATGGGCTTCCTGTCAATCAAGCTGTTTGCCCGTTCAGATTTGAAGTGATGGCAGCTGCCCTGCCATTTTCCACTCTCTGAAAATGCGCTAAAGCCCCTTCGCTTAAGTGCAGCGTTTATGAGGGTCAGCTGCATTTTATGCTCTCATTTTTACATGACCTTCAGAAACTAGTACCGAGAACCATGCGGGAAGGAGGGAAGCGTAAATATTAAAAGCCTTTTTTTCTACCTGGTTACTTGGGTTCTCATTAAGTGCACAAAACATGCAGTGAAAAGAATACAGGTTCATTGATTTCTTCAGCATTATCCTGCATCCCGTTTAGAGGAGGGAGAGATTAATTACAATTTAATATAATTTCACACCCCGGTGTGTACCTTTCGGTATTAGAAACAAACCTCTGACAATGGAGCTTCAGAATAGTCACCTCAGTGACATTTAATTACCTTAATGGCAGGATAGATGAATGGTGGTGTTTTCTCTCTGTTGAATCGACCCGCTGTCAAGTACGTTTAGGTGTTCGTCATTCATTGCTATAATGCTTTAGTTGAATTATATATGAAGCTTCTGCTTATATAAAGGTCTATATCAAGGTTTTCCAACCCTGCTTCTGGAGAACCCCAATATGTTGGCCTAAATCATCTTTGTATGAGGGATAAAGAGACACCTGTTGATACCTTAACATTAAGATAACTATTACTGAAGATAGAAAATATATAGAAGATTATTATAGAAGATAGAAATTGACATTCGTACATTGAGTTGTACATTTTAATCATTTGATATGAATTACATTCCCTTGGATCTCTTAAACAAGCGGCAGTTATAATTACCAGTGATTAGGAGGTGTCTATATTCTGCCAAACTCAAGGGGATTTATAAAACCCAACTGGATTGGGGAGCAGAGTTTGAAATCTGTGGTCTAAATAGGTTGCTAAGATGATAAGACTTGTATGTTTGACAACTGAACTTGTCTTTTTTGTTTCAAGAATTTACCATCCATGTAGGTATTGAAGCATTGTATTTATATAATTTTGTCACTTCCTCCCTCTCTTCCTGCTGTGAAAAGAAGGAACAAGATTTTTTTTTTTTTTTTTAGAGTGATCTTGTCTTATGTATACTTTAATTCACAATTTCTTCAGTCTTGCATTAGCTCTCACTTGTTGGCCACAGTAAAGAGTTTGACCTGGCAGTTTGATTGAACTGGGAACAACAACAGCGTGGTGCACTCAGTAAATACTTTAGTTTTTATTATTTAACTCAGTCCCCCCAGCATGGTACATTGTAAACTGTTCCTCTCTTCTTGCTCATTATGTATGCAAATGGAAAGAGATCCTATGTTGCACACTACCCTGACCTCCATAAATACTAATACAAATCATACTCTGTTTAATTCTGTTGTACATAACAGTCACATAAATCTGACTTTCAACAACCAGATGCTCCTGGTTAGGATTTTTTCTCTCTCTCAGATGGCGAATACAACTGATTGGCCCAAAAGGAAGTGCAGTGGACACTGTGACTTCATTTCTACAGACTAAAGGGCATACAGGAATAATCTCCATAATTACAATGCATGGCACGGTTGATCGTCCTTCACAGTTTTCCTCCCTCCTGGCACACCGTTCAGTGTTACCCGTCTCCCGTGTTCCACAGGCCACTGGTCATTACGTTTTCTGTTCTGTAGGATTTTCGGTTGTCCTAGATTGAAATTTGTCCTGGTCTGAAATTTGTTTAAAAGTGTAACCTCATCTGCTTCAAATGAGATCTGGCTGCCTGACTGTTCCGAAAGGGTTAGGGGAGCTGATAACATTTGTCATCTTGGGCTGGAGTAAGAGGCTCATTTGGCTTTAAAAAAAATAAATAAGAAATTGTCTAATTTCCTTTCCATCTGGGAATCAATCTGGAATGGAATACCTTTGTAACATTCTCCTCAAAGGAAATTAATTGTCAGTTAAACTGGCCGGGGCAAAGTCTCTCTGCAAGCAAGTTTCACCCATTTGAATCCAATGTAGGCAGTATGGTTGGGGAGAAAATAATCATAACTCTCTGAGTTGGCAAGATGACATTAGCAAAGTCGCTCTGCCACCTGAAGTCTCTCTTGACTTGATAAATAGCTCTGCAAAACGTGCCTGGAAACTCATTACAGCGTTAAAGGCAGTCCTGCGTGTTTGTTTAAAGTAATTAAACTCAACTTAAACGACTCAACAGAACACATCTTGTTTTTTTTTTCCGTGACTGTCTGATCTAACGCAGTGTGTAGTCTCCTGTAGTTTGTTCCGAGACCATTTACCTTACAGTATAATTGATGGTTTCATCATGTACACTTAATCACATGCGAGTTACGTAATTTGTACAAAATGACTGGGTGATGAAAAAATGACAGCAGTGAAATGGCTAAAGGTTAATGATTTTCACGACGCGTGTTTTATCCATCAAAGATCAGGATTTCGATTTGAGGATTAATCTGCATCTTTTCATGAAAAATTGGCTAGTGAATTAGGGCCTTAGCCTGTCCCTTTTTTCCGAAGCTGAGAACCTGAAATAAACTCACTGCACATGAAAGGGAGGTTGAGCGACATATGCTTCAAAATAACAAAACAGTGCAGTGATAATTCATTTATTTATTGCACTCCAGTGTGCGCCGCACTGCAGTGATCAGTGATCAATTGTGATGAATGTGATGTACTATTATCCATCTGTCCTGATCAGTCCAATACTTTCCTTCACATGAGAGACATGAAGCATAAATAAACATTTACGTTGTTGGTGGTGGTGGTAAAAAAAAAGAAAAGAAGAACTTAAATTAACAGTATGTGGATTTTACAAAAGAGCATTTTGTATAATACATTTTTTTTTACACGAAAATGTAATTTCTATCGAGTTTGAACTACCCAGCATTGTTATGCATCTTCTGCAAGGTAGGTTAAAATAAACCAGCCACCCTTATGGCTGACATATATAAACGATTCTTAATAAGAGTTTATAAATTATTACTGTAAGTCTTTAGATACAAAGAACATTTGATTGCCTCATTTTTTATTTTTCATTTTTTCACCCATTTGAAGGTTACTCGTAGCTGATAAAAACTGTGTAGAAGAAACAGACAAAAGATCTTTGTGTTGCCAATACTATACTTTATTCAAAAAAGATATGTTTTAGTGAATGTGTAATTAAAGTAATCTTTTTGAAGGTGGGTCCCAGTGGAGTCAGAAAAAAAAAAGACATTAGCAGCTACGCCTAACTTGGATCCTGGTAATTAATTCCCCTGAAAAAAAGTTAATGGATTCCCCTCAACGGCATCCCCTGGGAATGTCACCCAGGACTACTGGGGTCTGATGGCTTCTTGAAAGACACCATGGACACTGGTGTCAGGCAAGATGAGTAATGTGAACTGGCACCCTCTGCCTGGCCAGCGAAGGCACATTCTGTGAGCCGGCCCCCTCTGCATAAGTGGGCCCATCGCAGCGTGGATTCCAAGCTGGAGGAGATTTAGCCTTATCAGGGAGGAACACTATCCCAGAGCGCAGTGTCAGCCCTCACGCCGTGGATAGTCTGCATCTGCCACCTGTTCCATTTTGTCAGTGCTAATCTATTGAACTTCTCATTACATGCAGAAATCGTCGTCCGCTGAGTCCTGCCGCCCCCCACATGTCGCTCGTGTCGACCCTAATGCTCAACTCCGGAGTTTAATTTTTTAAAATCCTCTGCAAACAAAGGCCCACCCACTGAGAGGGCGTGCAGTTGGCGGCCATCTGTGTGGATTCTGATGAAACATGAGCCGAGGCTGAATCATGGTGACATAGGCATACATGCGTGCTGATAGGATGGGAAGAGGCTTCCCAGAACTCTCGTTATGCTGACCACCAATGAAGAAATGGTATTTTGGGGGTTCCTACCGCCTGGCCTGTAGGGTGTTGTCGATAACTAAAACAGTCCTTTCGAGTTTGTGGTCAGGTGAGCTAACTCCATTTCCAGCAAGAGACCCAGTAGGTGTCGAAGACTGAGCTTAGCCACCCCTTGTTTACATGCCCATTACCCATTAATGCAAACAATTGAAGTTTTTCCCTTTTCTATCAATAATCAAGCTCTTTAACATTTAAGCCAAGGTTGCAAACACACAGTAAAAGTGTTTGTCATGCCGATCTCATAATGACCTTTGTTTTTTTTTTTGAGAATTCAATAACTAACCATAGGCAGGCTTCTTGCCTTGCCACCTGCAGGGTAAAACACACCTTTTCACTCTTTCCTGTAAAATTGCAAGACTCAAGTACTCCAATTTCACCATTGTCAAATCCCTTCTTATACTAGCAAACGCTCTACTTTCTTCACTAAAACTGGCCATTTCAAAGCCACTGCTTTCGGTACTAATAATTTCGGTACTAACAATTGGTGTTATAACCATCCATGTAGGTGATAACGTTTGTAGCCATTAAATATGTCCCTTTAGGGACTGATCTGATTGTTAATTTACAATTTGAAAATGTTCCGTAATGGCTGATCCCTTTTACATCATAATACTAATAAGAGTATTTGTGATATCATTGCTGCCAGCAACTTAACTTGAGAATGAGTATGGCTAGCTAATTAGCCAATTTAATGAAATTATTTATATACTGTAACATTGCAGTAATTCATATAACGTATTTTGTCTTTGTGATGCAGAAGAACGCCTTGAGCTATGAAGTTAACTTTTTGCTTAACAGGATATAAATAGGTTAGGTTTTTTTTAGCTACCTACGGAACTTTATACCTGGGCTAGAACTGTAGCATAATAAACGAGAGGGTGTGTGCACTTATGGAGTTGTAGCTGACAGCATGTTGTTGTGTTGTAACTACGGTCTAATTTTATGGGCAAGGAATCCTAGAGAGAGCAGGGAGGGTTTTTTTTTTTTTGCCAAACTACTATCCTCATTACATATATGGTTGCATGCATTATTATTTACATTCTGACACAGTGACTAGAGGCTAATGATTTTGTAATGGGCCCCAAATATTACTAGGGTATTATTTGGAATGTCCACTTGTAGATAGAAGGGTTCAGGATGCTTGTTGGTTGTTTGGGAGACAAATTTATTGGGTTGAATACTACCTACTGTCCACCCAAAATGTTAATACAGTAATGTATATTAATTGCCAATGACACAAACGCTTCCAGGTGATGTTTTAGGGATCAGTTTGAAAATATCCGCCTCCAAATATTATGCAAACATTTTCTAGATAGAAATTGTAATTAATCAAATTGAGTGCCGAACTGAATCGGCTGAAAGTCATAAACCTATGTAAATTTATCCACTCGGAAATTAAATTACTGTTATGAGATATAAATCTCTCTCATAGAACAACTGAATATAATGTTCCCTGAACTGATTATATGATCTAGAATGCCTGGAGAGTTCTGAGAACCAGGTGCCTCTGCAGCTTCACACTGCCAAGGCTTTCAGCATTATTTAACTTCTTTATTGCAAAGGTTAGTATGGTTACCATAGAAACCATTTCTGCTACATTTTGTCAAGGGGTGGCACTGCACTTTCAGCCTTATTAGTTAACAAAGGAACAAGTGATTTCTTTTTACAGAATTATTTAAAGCTACTTGATTTAAAAAAAAAATTATAATAACCTGACTGCCGTCCCTCTATTCAAATATATGTTGCCAATTTTCACAGGCGTTTTGAAAGATAATGAAGACATAGAAGGCCTTCCTTTGAAGACCAGTGCTGCCTTATGTCATGCTTTATTGCTGATGCTGGTCGGCTGATGCTGGTCTGCAAACAAGTTAAATTGTATCTGTATTTATCGGTGCAATAAAATAATATTGTGCCCATAAAGCTCTGTTCTGGAAAGTCGGTGCTAAGACAGATGAAGTAACACTTTATGTAGTGATGCCCCAGAAATATGCATTTGGCAGCTGTGTTTAATTTTTGCGCATGGTTAATAGTGCACAACGATATAAAATGCCTTAGGCCGATTGACACCAAAGCTTGATTGAGTTGCATAAACGTATGAAAAACTGGATCTGTTTTTGCATCCGTTTGTTCCCTATTTACCGCCCTGCTAGCTTCCATGCTGCATAAATTCCGTGGAGAATGTTTTTAAATTTTCGGTAGTTCCAGAAGGACGGCAGTCTCCAAATGGATTCTTACCCTGGATTCATTAAAACAAAGGTCACTTATAGACAAAATAGTTTTTTTTCCCTGCTCATACTTAGTGTTAATACTTTTAGAAGTAATACCTCTCATAAATACACGATGAAATGTATTCATTATTGTATAGATGTGTATAGGAAACTATAGGAGATAATAGTTACTATGAGGTATAAAGGGAGGTAACACATGCAGTACTGTGCAAATGTTTTAGGCACCCTAGCATTTTTACATAAACGTAGTATTTGATGGTTATTTTTTGCCCTCTGCATTAGTGTATCAGTAGAAAACTTGCAATTTTTAGATTTTCAATCATTCGTTTTCTAAAAGAAAACAAGGAGTCCTGCAACAGATGGTATGGCCTCCATGGAGACCTGATCTTAAAATCATCAAGGCTGTCCAGAATTACCTGGACAGACGGAAGCAAGCAAAACAGCCAAAGTCTGTAGAAGAACTGTGGAAAGTTGCTTGGAATTCCAAGATGCTGGGAACAACCTATCTGTCAATTGTCATATAAAACTGCAGCAGTGTACCTGTTTTTTTTTGCTTTTCTTGTTTTGGTCTTGAGTCTTTAGTGAAATTTAGAGGAAATACCAAGGCCTGATCTGCAATTTATCTCAGTGCCAAGCCACCAAAGGAAAACAACACCAACGTTTTCTGACCGTTACGGTCAGGCTAAGCACAGGGTAAAGAGTTTCCAATTGCTCAGAAAATCTACTCCTGGTGGCAGACAGTATGGAAATGAAGTACCGCTGCTGTGCTACATTATTAGAATAATACCTGTGCACCAAGGTGACCGGTGCAGAAATAAATCAGTCCTCCAACTCATTGTCTGGTGGAGTTGATCCATGGTGCTACAATGTGCATTCTTCCTCATTCCGCATTCCCCCCACAGGCTCCCATAAATGACTGCCCCTTGCCGTACGCTGATAAACTGCATTCAGTTCAGGATGAGGTCGTCGGCCTCTAGGATGACAATTTTTTTCTTGTTTCAGACTACGAATGCCTATGAATTCTGATTGAGGGCTTGCCACTCTTAAGCTTGAATGTTTTTACATGCATCTTGGAAACTGATATTTTTTAATGGAAAATTGGTTGTGCGTTAAGGCAGAGAGAATCATTAACCCGGAGGGCACTCATATTGCTCTGCTGCAATCCATCCCCTATGAACCTCATTTATCAATTAAATCCATAACGAACTTAAGATACGAAAAGAAAATGTCTCACTAGGATAAAATCAATTGAAGTTGTTTCTGCTTTCAAATCAATTAAATCTGTTTCTACTTTCAGATCAATTCAACCTGTTTCTGCTTCTGATATGCCGATTAGTGATTGCTGTTTTGGCCTTTTGGCCCCACAGGCAGAGCAGTCATCTTCTGATGCTGTGTGTATAGGAGGATAGCTTGCTGCACTCCATTGGTTTTCCTGAGTCAACGCGGTCACATTTATGTATCTGGGATCGAAAGGTGCCACTGGCCTGTGTAAACTCTCTGCCAAACATGAAGCGCAGGTGCTCCGAGTGCACCTGACATGTGATTACCTTTTGATTCCCATCTCGGTTTTCCTGGCACTGAGAGTTTGACAAAGTGTCAACGAGGCTAGCCTGATGCAATGGATTTTCTTGGACCTTGGTTCACTGTAATCACCAAAGGTAGGACTAAGGCCACTTTGTCTCAGTGTGAGGTTTATACTACTTTATCGCCCATTCATTAATATGCTTGGAAACCAGACACAGCAGCTCTTAATTCACCCCTATTTAAGCCCTCTGATTTTGTTTGCTATGGTCTTATGATAAGAGAAGAGGTTTCTTCAAGTAGAGAACATATTATTCAGCGCTTAACAGTATTAAGGAACTTAATTTTAATTTTAAAACTTCAAAACCTGCAAATGTATATTTTGGAAAATATTATGTTATAGAACCCAGGTTCCAAAACTGATGACCAGCCTAATTAACTGTTTCGCCTTATTATTAATTATTATTATTTCAGCCTTATTTCCATGTTAAAACCAACTGAGATTTACATATTAACACCATGCATACGATTGGTTTTGTTTGCAGTTGTGTGAAAGCTAGGGGCGTCTTTTCCTATGTAGAAATTTCACAACCTTAAAGAGAGTTGCGCTCATCCCAGCGAAAAAGACTACCAGAATGGGCAAACTTTGCATATTCAATACCAACGCTTAAAAGTTCTCTTTATAGCTCCCTTTTGTAATAATCCTGAACGCAAGCTAGAAAATGTATAGCGGAGGTGATGAAGGTGATCTGCATGAATAATCTTAATTAAAACTGTTAGAGGGGAATGGTAGTGGGGGTGGCTATTTAAACATTCAGAATGAGAAAGATGGTGAATAATTTTTCATTTGCAGAGTCAAATGTTAAAAAAAGGAAATTATGGGATTCTAAGAGGTTCGGACAGTACTGTGACAATGACATAGACTTCCTGTCTTCCCAGCTGTAGCGAAAGCTAACAGCAGGTGAGATGGTGTGGAAAATTATGGCTGGCCATATTGTTTCCCCGGACTGAGATGACGGCTTTATTTATTTATTTTCCTACCCAGACATTCAACACCGGTGGACGCCTGCTGTATGGAGCAATGCATGCAGAGTAATTCATTGTAATTTAATTAATTAATCTCCTGGAATTCCATTTGGTTTGAATGTCTATTGCTGTTTGTCACATACTGTCCATTACCCTCTTTCACTGACTTGTTTCCCCTTCGACCAAAATCTCTGTTTACCTCCCCTTCTCACTGTGTGTGGATTGTTGAATTATTTATGACTGCTTGTGTTTCCGTACGATTATTTATATTGTTATTCTGAACCAGCCATAAATAGCAGGTAACTGAAGGTAGGGATAAACTAGCAGCATTTTCCGATAGCAGAGTAATGACAGTAGCTTTGATAGTTTATGGAGAAGAGCATGCAGTGGCCAGTAATGTTCACTCTACTTGATGTAAATCCGCAACGAGGCATTTGACAGTCTCTAGCTCCTAACTAACTGCACAAAGGAAATTATTCCCAGATTTGTGCGAACTGTAAATTAGCTAATGCTTTTAAACTGTACACATTTGAGGAGGAGAATAAAAGAGAGCTGGTAGGAAATTCAGTTATGTGCATGCTAATCGCATTCATATTATGTATGCTTATCTATTATTCTTCAGACCATCGCTTTACTTCCAGATGGATACAAAAGGTGATGAACTGGGGAAGTACCAGAAGTGCCAATAACAATATCCTCACGGACAGAGTAATAAACATAAAACTATATTACAATTAAGCTTCACAAACGCTGCTTACCTAATGAGAAATGCTGCTATCAAGAGAAGCTTCTAGGTGTTAACAAAGCAGATTAATACAATATAACAATATTGGGTCAGTCGCATTATACACACATTATACGTAAGACAAATTACATTGTACATGAGCATGACACATGATTTTAGGCATTTATATCTTTTATGGTCTTGAATTGCCCCAGGAAAGACCCAGCCCAGGTATACCAGTGTACATGGCGTATCGCCGACATAGTGGTAAGAAGGACATTCACAAATTCCCTTTATAACTGAACTACTGGACCCCGTACAGGGGCCCGGTTTTGGTTCCTCTGGCACACCATTAAAGATTGTGTGACAATCCGAGACTTAACCTATCTGAGCATTACTGCAAATGAAATAAACTCTAAGCAGTGGGTATAAAATACTCATCCTAGGTAGGGCGGGCTGGATTATCCAGCGATCTACTGTGCTGAATCGGAGGACCTGAGGTAAGGACCGGTTTCTGAAAGTTTTCGGACAGAAATAGGATGGGGTCAAGTAAGTTTTACTGTGAAAAATAAGTGTATTGTTGTTTCAAAATTTGGATTTTTTTTTTTTTTAAAGAATGGATTTTGTCCCGCTGAGCAGTTAAGGATTTTTATTTTTATTTTAGAAGCGGGCAGTTCCAAGCCCGTTTAAAGGCTGCAGGGAATTATCCAGAGAGGAAGCAGGAACTGAGCAGAAAGGATACGAATAGGAGGAAATAAAGAGTGTTAGACTGAAGGAAGATGAATTGGACCCAAAACAGAGAGGTTGGAGTCATAGGTTGAGGATTACATGAGACCACACGGAGGTCTGGGCATCTGGTGGGTGGCCAGTGGAACGTGAGAAGATCTGAAGAACTGGTTAATGTAAAAAGCTTTATCACTGGTAAAGGTGCAAAAGTCCCCTGCGGAAGGCGATGGGTTTGGGTTGCGGCAGGTTACAGGAGGATACAAGTGTATAGCACATCTTCTGGGGATTGTTATAAGTAGGGAGGATTTGGGTCTGAAAGCCGTGCTGTTTGGCAGCAGAAAGAGAGAAGGATAAGGAAGGGAGTAGAGGTTGGTTGTCATCAAGTCCAGTAGCATTCTGGGACTGCTTCCACCTAATCTTTAAAGAATGTGGCCTTACTGTATCTGTTCACAGATTTCTGGAGAGCCGTAAGTTACGATCCAGCAGGCTTTGTGTAGCGACGACACAGAGATCCATGCATTTCAGATGAATGTACTCCAAAAACACTCAACGTTGGTAAAAAACGAAATAACAAAGGCCTTGTGAGATGCTCAGAAAGCTGCTTTTGTTGATATCAAAGAGTAGGCCTAATTCGTCCGTCATTCACATTGATTGTGACGCTAGATGTAACACTGGCTTTAATGAGATAAATCGTAGAATCATGCCCAGAACTTAATGAATGCTGATTACAGACACAAAGCAATATGCACATTATCGTTATAAATGCTATTACAAGTACAATTTTACCATTGTGATAAAACGTGACCCATTATCTGTTAATGCTATACCGCTGAACTGCGTGGAGAGGAAAGGCTTGTTCATGAACAAATGCACTATTAACAATATTCAAATCAGACCTCTCTATATCTGCTGTTTGTTTCATACAAGAGCCAGTGTTGAAGCGGTGGCCCTGAGTTTGTGCGGGAGCTCTTTCGCCACAGCCTTGCTTCAGTGCTGTAAAATGTTCATGCCATCGATCACTTATTTGAATTACAATTACAAAGGCCAAAGACCGGCGATATTAAGGGGCGTTTCTCCCTTCTCCCTTGACATTTTGCGTATGCAAATTGTAGGCATTGTGGGTAGATGGCGGACATTAATGGGTTCATTAGCATGCAGAATGGGGCATATTTTCACTCATGGAATAATTGACATTCATTGTTCTCGTGCACCTTTAAGGTGACTAGATACTGTGTACAAACACAATATGCAAAAAAAACACACGTATTGGAGGCTTTTTTATCTCCCCATTGCTCGTTTCACTTTCTTGTGTTGTTTTTCTCACAGTCTGCCTACTATCTGGACAACAGGCTGATACAGTGCCTAAATCGTAGCGATTCTCAGCCTCTTCTCCGTGTCCTAACTCTTTCACATTCTGCATATAAAGAAAGATGCTGGAGCTCATTATAGCCAGCTGTCGTGGAAAAGGTAAATCTACAGTATGAATGAAATGGTTGATGAATGTGACTGTGGTGGAACAAAAGGGCTGCCTGTAATAAATGTTTTCTTTGGGTCCCCTCTATCTTCATGGTCGTCATTTGTCCCGGCTCTCCCAATGTAGCGGCACGACCACACCGAATCTTTCAGACACTTTGAGCCATTTGAATTTGAAAGAGGCTGCTATTAGTTAGCAGTGTTTTAAAACACACGCACAAAAAAAAACAAAAAACTACGACACCCCCGCTTTCATATTTTGCAAAAATGCAGCTGATTCCTTTTATTCAGAAGCTCTCATTAGGGGGGGGCGGGGAACACGCTTTGCCATAGGAAACTGATGCTTAGTTACAGTGCATTGTGATTCTGCAAATCTAGTGGTTTTTCTGTATGCTACCAATGTACTAAAGCTAGGATTTCACTCCCAGTGAAATGCATGGTGTATAAAAATGGCTGAACGATTCCTCTGATTACAATTCCACCCCCTGGCTCTGAAAGATGTATGCAGTTCTCATTACGCTAGTTTTTTCTCTCTTCGACACATGCAATGTTATCAGGGAGCCTGATACTGGTTCTGGCCGGACATTTGTGGTCCTGGCCTCCCTCACGTGTGATGTCTATGCACCCGACTCTTGTATGTAAGATGAGCTGGTTTCTCAGCTATTGAGTGTATACATCAGCAATGACTCTAAGAGACAGATGCCATATCATTGTGCCATCTATTATTTACAGGTGCATTTCGGTTCTTTGATTAAATCAATATTGCTTTGCTGGAATGGAAGGCTACAGAAGAAAATGGGCTGAGACATATTAAAAATGCCTCGGGTGATGCCATCTGAGACACAAATCTCTTTAATTGCGCTGCAGTGGATTTATAGTTGGGAAAAGTGATTAATTGTTTTTTGAAGCGTTACAGTCTTCAGTGATCCATCAACTCCATGTTGTACACTGGCTGCTGAAAGGGGTCGAAGCGTCGTTACACAGATTAGGTAAAGAGTGAGGCTCATGGACATGACTCAGGCACATACTCAATCAACTCGAGGTTTGAACCATATTCAAAGCTTAGATCAGCCCTGAGTAATGTTCAAGACTTAGAGTTACGCATGTTGAGGGTGAAAGGATGAGGAATAAAGCTGGAAATGGCCATGGAGGATATATATATATATATATATATATATAATATTTCTAAACTAGTGATTTAGCTGCCAAGTTTTGCACTAAAATGTGGGTAAATAAACATGAAAAATATTGTGAAAAATATCGTACTGAATATGGCTATTTATAACTGTACTTACTGTCCTTATGTTTGCTCAACCAAAGCTAAAGTAAATACTTGAAGCCAGCTCTGTGGATGCCAACAAACATGTTTTTACAGAGCTTTTCAACTCGTTTACTGATGTCAGGCAAAGCTTACATTTCCCTGCCTGCCTGGCTAAATCCCTATGTTCCAATGTAGCTCTATTCCAATAAAAGGTTTTTGGCATGTAAACAAAGGGCTAATTGTAGAGGAGATGCCTTTTTCAGTTACAATCATAACACATATAGTTTTATTTATAAGAATGTTGTAATGATATGAAAACCGTCTAAAAATTAACAAAATATAGAAAACCTTTTAACATTAATATTCACTATGCTTCTTCATTTACTATAATTAACCTTAATTTACCCATAAAACCTGTCTCAAAACCCAATCCAAAGTTGTTTTTTTCACTATTTATTACACTACACGGTATTTTATTGATTTTATTGATGGTGGATTACTGTTTTACAAAGTGTGTGTGTGTGTGTGTGTGTGTGTGTGTGTGTGTGTGTGTAGGATCATATTACCCATGGTCTCAGTTACTCCAACCACTGTATTGTTGGGCATTACCCGGATCAAAGCCCACTTCCTTCCTTCAAGATACTGACCCATGGAAGAGGGTGTGCGTGGACCTAACAGGCTTTACTGGCATTCGTTAGCTAATGAGCTGCTGGCTATGTTGATGCTGTGGGTTTCATTCAGGTGTAAAAGAATGAATAAAGAGCCATTCCCAGTGCATCTCTCTGCTCTTTGTTTCTACTCCAGTGGCACTGCACCTCTCTGCTTCCACACTCTTCTAACTTCATTTGTAGTTTGTGTGCTTGATACGCAGTCCTTCAATTTCAAACGAAACTGAAGAGTTTAAAACACATTCTCTACGTTTATAAAACCCTGCAGAGCCTCCTTGTTAAGTGGCCCTCGATATACTTTCCGATACACTGGCTGAAATGGGGGCAATTGCTGTTTTATAGCCAATTCATACAGCAGGTCACGACCCCATCATGGCATCTTTCTCCATAAGCATCTGTGAATGTGGTTAAAATACACTGGAGCGATCAGTCTCTCTGAGTGTGTGACTAAAGGGCTGACATGGAGCCTGGTGTAAGGGTTCTAGGGCAACAGAACAGGAGCACTGAGGTCCGACGTCCCCCGGTTCTCGGCACCGCCTTTGGCTTGAAGAATGCTCTGGCAACATTCCCCGGCCGGCTCCAGCAGAGCCGCTTTTCATTTCCAATGACTTGCAATAAGAGTGAATTAAGGTTTTATTTTCTGCTTTACAACTTTTAACTTCAAAAGTTATTGCTAGTAATTTTTCTTCCCTCCCACTTCTCATAGTGTATGGGGTGATTCGGTTTCATGGGCAGAGTGGCCCCCTGTAAGTCTGAGGAAATTCGCAGTGAATGAACACATAAATCTTGTGGACATATATCTGCTTTGATGGAATAAAATTGAGACTTTTGTCTCAACCCAACCTTTTGTCTCATTTCTAATTAATGACGCCTCAAATTAGAATTAGTTTAAAGGCATGCCTTGAACATTTTTATAACATTAGAATTCAATGCCCTAATCTTAAATTATTCTCTCCTGCTCAGGCTAAAGACAGATTTATTAATTTTAAACTGAGCTGTATTTTAAACAAAGACTCAGGCTATTTTGTCAGAGAAGACTTCTCTAGTTATTGTAAAAGTGTTGTTTTTTTCCCCTCTTGATAACTGAATGATGTATGTGATGTTGTTGATTGGGCTACAGTTCTCCACCTGCTAACTTTTAAAGTGCAGTGCTTTATACCGTGGCATCAATCCTAATTCAAACTGGATGTATTTTATAATCAGGCCCAGAGTGGAGATACTCCAAAAAAGGATGGATCTAAGCTGACTTTGTAGAGAAACAGACTTGCAATGTGCATTATCATATATAATCTACTCAACTCTGCTATCTTCTTTGATACCTGGAACTGAAACAAAACCTTGGCCTACCAATGTACGAACTTACTTAAGCCTTCTTAAATGTTGTCACATTTTAGTTTCTCATTGTTATGGCACGTTCTCATTAGTTGTTGTGTGTCTCAGTGGAAGTGTCATACTTCTGATTAAATCAGGCATCATAGTGGAAATGTTTATGCTGGTAGCATAATACTGTTGACATAACTCGGCTGGGCTCCTGGGTAATTTCACTTTGATTGTGGGTAACAGACAGAGCTTGCAGAGCTATCTCCAGCAAAGCTTCCAGCTGATGGATGATCGGTGGTTTCAAACTCTGCCTCCTCAGCGGTTTTCAGCCTAATTCTTCCGTCTGAGCTATCAGAGAGCTCGCTACTGTCCCCTTCTTGCTGAGAGCGTGGCGTGAAGCTGGCTGGCATTGATGAAAAATAACCCTTGCAAGCAGTGGGTATGGGTTGTCTTTAGGTAACTGCGCTTTTCTGATGAATCTTCCCCTTTCAAAAGCATTTGAGACACGGGCTCCCTGGAGAACAAGCCACTTAGAGCAGAGATACATCTTATACCAGCGGGAATCCACGCAATGCCGTTGATATTGTACAATAGCATGCATGCTGCTTTATTTTTCCAAATTTGGGCAGATAAGCTTGGAAGCTGAGTGTGTGTGTGTGTGTGTGTGTGTGTGTGTGTGTGTGTGTGTGTTTTTGTTTGTTTGTGTGTGCGTAGATCTAGACTGCGAAGATAGGCAATTTTTGGTAATGACTGCCGTGATTCCGAGCTGTGCACTAAGTTTGGTTGCTTTGAGCCGATAAAACAATAATACACTCCCTTTCTATCTAATGGCGCATGCTGGTCAGAGGGAACCAATCTCTGCTTCCTGAGCTGAAACCTTCACCCTGCAGCACAGTTGGTTGTAATTGTTGTTACCAGGACCATGGAAAATGAACAGTTCTCACTAAGGGTGGGTTGGATTAAGTCCAAGCTGTTGGATCTAAAACGACTTCCTTTTCAATAGAGCTCAAGGCCAGGTTGTGTTACCAATTATTACTAACATGGTGCATATTAGTATTTTATGACTGTACTATTTATTTTTACCCATAAGGGGACATTGATTAACCACATCCATTCATATTGTGTTTTTCTGTCATTTGCATTAGCATTTTAACCACGCTGTTCTCATTTTTATTGAAGCTTTATTTCTGTATTAGACCCTTTAGGTGTGAAACACTAGAAGGGCAGTGAGTACGTTTCTGGCTGCTACAAAGTTAAACACACAACGGTGACTAAAATGGTCGAGTACAGCTTTTTATAAAGAAGTTCTTTGTATTTAGTCAATGTAAGGACTGTTGATATTATGACCCACGCATTGCTTGCATTCAAAAATGATTGCATATTGAAAAGTTAATAGAAATTGGAATGCACGTTTTCTGCATCTTTGCAATATAATGAACATATGTATTAGTCACGCACAGGCTATTAATAACACCGCTGTTTATTCCTATAACACCAATGGCAATGTATTTGGGTCCAACTGCAATGCCCGGCACACTTTTTGTGAAACCTAAAGTAAATATGGCATTCAGGGCACATATATTAATAATGTAAGAAAGCTTTTGGTCGACCACCAAAGTTGAAGCAGAACAAATGGGTCCACGTTAAAGTGAGCCACTGTAAGAACAGAGCATTCTATTATGGCGCAGGAGGAAGAAAAATTGCTTGGTTCATTACTCTGGTTGTCAGAATTACGTGGGTGAAGGCTATTCAAAAGCCTGTGTGATTGAATATATTCAGTGTTTCATCATCTGTTGTTAAAAATGTATAAATATCTTGAAATGTACAGGTTCCTTTGAATAACTTACAGGAAGCGTCAAGGACAGGAAAAACAAATAAAGTTGATTTTTTTTTTGCAAAAGAAGATCGCTTGATCAGATAAGTAATGCAATTACTGTACCTGTGGTTGGGATTTTGCGACATTATGAATGCACAAAGGATGGGCCAGATCCCCCTTTATCCTCCCTGTGAAACACCCTGCCACCTCAGACTCTGACTCTGTTCTCTGGTCTTATTTTTGAGTTACGGCACAAAAATATTCCGGAGGAGATCGCAACGAGACGAGGCATGATGACTGGCAGCACCTGAGATGGCGTGTGCCTGTGTGTCCGACCAAGCACAATTACACAAAACTTCTTTTCGGGAGGCAGAGAGCTGCACCCGTGTCCGTGTGTATCTGCGGCTGTGTCAGGGCTCCCAAAATAAGGCAATTCCCTAAAGTTAAAGGAAGGCACCCCTTTTGTTCTCCATTTGAACTGTCACGCAACAACAGGGAGAAGTCGCCGACGGATTGCTGCAGGGAAGCCGATTTGTGGCCAGCTTCTCGTATTAAATCGGATCGCTCAGAACGATGACACTTTCTGCCATTTCAGCAGTAATGCGCTGTGTAAATTAAAGCTGTCCAGAGCTCATTATTTTTTGGGGGGGGACGATGCATCAGGATTGTGCACCCGGATGACATGCCCATAACACAAGAGGGCATTAGGCTCCAATTAGCAGAGAAGGCCCCAGCTCATCTTTATTCGTTTAATCAGCATCCTGCTGCATTGGCATCAGAGATTCAGGAAGCCCCCACCTGGCCGCTGTGTCGGAACATCGCGTTTCCGTAAAGTACGAGAGAATCTATGGGCCATTCTAAAACCATTTCTCTGGATTTACGAGGCTTTCAAATTGCAAACAGCTTGTGTGCAGTGTTTTCAAGTGCTATAAAAAGTACCATCAAAAAATCTAAAAAAAACGTGATATGTAGCATACTGTGTGTGTGTTTCGGTTGATGTCTCATTGGTTACAATGCACCAACCCTAACTGGGCATCCAGCGTCTTAAGTTTTCTTTTTAGTTTTTTTTAAAATATTATTGCATACTGATGTGTACAAAAGAAGCACTCATATAGTTTGTAATAACTATTGTTGGATATTTTGATAGCAGTTGATTTACGTCAACCTATCAGGAATAAAATAAATCATTAAATAGGTCTTTCCATTCTTTTTTCAGCTGATTTTTGCTGCAGTACCTTTCATGATTTACAGCAAAGTGTGCACATTTGTTAAGTATTGTGCATGCGGCACTTGGCAAAATGCATCCAAGCATGAACAGGCTCATTTTCTTCCAAACTGCAAGAACAAAACTGCGTCTCCCGTGACATATGGTTGCTGATCACAGTACCTAAAAAGTGTGTGTGTGTGTGTGTGTGTGTGTGTGTCTGTGTGTGTGGTAGGGGGTTCTTACAATGGGCAGTTGTGTTTTTGATTTATTTTAAATTAATAAATTGTGCTTTTAACCAAGCCAGGACATTTTGTGATCATTTTTATTGTTCTGAATATTTAATTGACGTTATGGATTCCTGAAGAGTGGTCTATTTCTTACATGTTTGTTGGGGACTTGAGGTACATTCATCAATCCAAAACATGAGCAGTGGGCTTTTGAACGACTTCTAAGATAATACATTTTAACACCCAAAGTGTTATTTTTTCTTGTTACTCTTTTAAAACCCTTTCTTGAACATAAAAAAAAAAAAAACCCATCATATAAAAAAGTGGAAAATCTGCCAGGGCTGAGTCAGCACAGGTAACCTGTTAGTTAACCATTTACACAGTAATAAAGATAGTAATACAGATATTAAAAACAAAAAATGTAATTAGATTTGCATGTCCTTTATCATAAATGCATTAATTAACTCTTATTTTTGCCTTTGCAATGAAGGGCAATTGTTGTTTACTGCCATTTATTTACTGGTAAACCAAAGAGATTTGTGATTTATACTGTATACTCTTTTTTTGTCAAAAATGTCAAAATAATTATGAATGACATAAATAATATGACCTTTAGATATCTCTTTTAATATCCAACATAAACTGTTTCATTCATTATTTTTTTGTAAGACAATTATGTGAGCTGATTTGTTGTATAATTGTAGTATCTGAAAACGTATTATATATGTGGGTCCTTATCTTTCTTTTATCTATTTTCTTTCAGTTGATTTCCATTTAAAGCCATTTATGCGTGCATAAAATGAGACAGCAGAAAGGTCAGCCTACATAAAAATAAGATTTGTCGTCTTCACTGAAATAATTTAGTTTTCCTCTGTATTGTCAAATTTGCATTATCCAAATTGAGTGACCTTTCAAGATGTCCATTTGAGTAAATCATATATCGTTAAGTTACTTTGAAGTCTTTATCAAGCAAAAGACTGCAGTCAGGCACTTAAATGAGATGAAAAAAGAATGCATTTGTCATTAGTCACTGCTACTTCCATCATCATGGCAAGACCGAAGTCAGTTTTTACTGGCCGGACTCCTAGGCGATTACTGTTTTATTTCCCAAAGCAGATGGCTCAGAACTGTATTAATTGATCATTTTAAGGGAGGGAGTCGTTATGATCCGTCCCAGCTGAGAGGAAAGTGCAAACTCAACATAAAATGCGGAGCTCTAAATCTCCTACAGCTCTGTTTTTCATAATCAAAATCCCTGCATTGTTGGGTCTCTTGCCCCCATGCAACCGAAGGTACAGTTGTAGGAATGCCAGTTGACCCTCGCCCAGCACGAAGCACGCGTGCCCAGTCTGAATCGGTGACATGAGAGCACACTTTCCAGGCTCTACCCCTTCCTTGCGACCTGGCAGGATGGGCTCTGTGGGGAAATCAGATGGTGTGCCTGGGCGTGACTGCTTTCGTCCTTGAACGCGCCCGAGTTCAGTGAGCGGCCCAGCGCTGTTGACAGGATGTTCTTTTTTTATTTTCTGCCTCTCTGGGTTCATAATCCGCATTCGAGGGCAAATGGTGTTTCTAAATCGGGGTGAAATATGCAAATTGTTGGTATTACTTGCAATCACGTCACAGTGTTCTGGATCTGTAAGCAGGTTATGAGGTTTCTGAAAATGGATGCACACGAAGGAAAAAAACACAAGTAGTGGAAACTTGTCTTACAACTCAAGATTTATTTTTCGCAAGATGTTTTTTCATGGCTCATATACATTGATGGATGCACATAATTTTTAACTTCAACTTCTTGCCAGTATTCTGTCATACTGTTCTGTCATAGCTATATTCTCTTTATAGCTGCTATGTGCTTGCCGTTCACATTTTTTTAAAGTAATATCTTTGCCCATGTCATTATAAAGGTTCAACATCTAATGTTTTTGTTTGTTCTTACATGTCAGATCTCGTCACTGCTGGAGCCTGTTGTTCCTGGAGTTCCTGGTGAAGAATTCAGGTAAAGTGTCCCTATATTGTAGGGACTCCCCTAGCTTAGTTTATGAGACAAGAAACCTTTGCTCAAGCAGCCCATTCTCCTAGATCACCTGCAGTGCTTTCACTCTGGACAGTGCATTGACAAGGCTACCCCCTCTGCTTTAAATCAATTTATAAATGCACGTTTTTTTTTAAAGCTGCCGTGTGCCTGTTCTTCCACCTTGTCCCCAAAGGAAAGATATATTCATTATTTGAGTTTTCTGTTGAAGCGGGAATGGAATACATTATTTTATGGGCTCGGGGAAATTGTGTTCTCTATCATAATCACCTCAATTAGTTGTTAAGGAGACCGGAGCAGAATAATGAGTGGCATACATGCTTCTGCTTATCATTCTAAGTAAAGTCTGTAGATAATGTAGTTTCATAAATCAGATTTCCGGCACTCACTGGCCCTGCCATTAAAGACCGTTTTTGCTAAATGCATTTGAAGCAGTTTTTTCCCCCCCTTTTTGGTTTCTTTAAAGACAGAAGAGATAGATCAGATTCAGCAAGTGCTCCTCCTTGGCTTCGACTGTGAGAGAGAAAATAATTCTGATTAACTGCCCGCCTTAAAAAGGGATTTGGAAAGGTCACTCCGACAGTAGCTATTGCAGTTAGACAAGGGACTCCGCTGTTCTGTTCTCCTTAGATTCATGAATTTTCTTACCCCCCACCCTCAGGAGACTAATGTTGAAAATTGCTTCCATTTTCAAACCTCAGCTTTGCCTGTTTTTCTAAACTGTAAATAAATTGAAATGCATGGGGCAGCATGAATATTGTTTTTGGTTACAATCATCAGGAATTATGTTCCTAAATAAATGTAATGCCGTGAGTTCTTACTGAGGTCTATTTTTATTAAATATTAAATTAAGTATGAAAGCTGTTGCTTGATTTCATATTAGCATCTTGTGTTCTAGCTATTAATATGATAGAGGAGCGAAGTTTGAAACACCAGGTCAACATCCTCGTACTCTTCCTGTGTCACTAATCTGGTTGGTTGTAAATCTGACTGCACCAGGCCAGGCTCAGAAAGCTGCAATTAATTTGTACAGTATTGGTGCTGTTCATCTGTTTCAGAACAATGCAAGGCGCTTCAGCTTTCCCCCGGGGTCCAGCTTACTTCAACAGACACTCTCAACCAACACCAATGGACTTGGTAAGCATTCTTTCAACTGCAGTTCAGTTAAAGAGCAAGCTGGCTGCCCACCACTGAGAATGGTTTCCCATTATCTCCTCTTAAAGGTCCTACTGTAAACTCAGAGAGGGGTCACCATTAGGTTTCAAGGGGGCGCTCAAACCTACAGAAGTTCTCAGTGATTCAATACTGCACAGAGGCTGTTCAGAAGCATAGCCTTCCCCAGCATAGTAGGGGTCAGAGACACCCATCTTACTCTAACTTGGTCTGTGGAGGCAAGAATGACAGGGCTGGTCGGGCCTCTGCAGATCCAGCCTCTTCACGGTCTGACCAGCTAAGGACTCCCCAATGACTAATTAAACTGCAGAGTCACGGTCTTCCCTATATCCGCCCTGTCCTTGGAGCTATAAACATGGCTTAGATCGGGCATGCGGGTGAGGAATAGGCAAGTTTAATTGAGCCCAGACAGCCTTCTTGAAACTGCATTTCAAAGCCGAAGAGCCCAAATCGGCCGTAGAAACGTCAGAACTGACAGCCTTTGAGGTATGCGTACCCTGTGTTTTATCACAGACTCGATCATCCGGGAAGATATGTGGCTGTGTAACAGAAGTAATTCAGCTTTCTTCCCCACAGATGTTATTCGAACCCCCGATGGCTACAGGACATCCATTTTACTCTGCTGGACGGCAGCAGTTCTCCCCACAGGTGCCTAATAACATGGGTCTGTGGTCTCAACCCTGGCGGACGGTAAGGATCTGCAGTGGCCACAGCGGCTTTAAAACTAGCTTTAAAACTATTTATCAGAAACATACCCCCTAGACAACAGACAGAGAGACCAGCCATCTTGACTGGGAGGAGAACCCGCAGCGGCTGGAGAACTACCTTTGCTCACTGTGACACACTCTCAGCATGTGTTATACAAGCACTGGTGTGTGACAAATCATCAAGTACAAAGTTCCAGGGTGCCTTTTTTTTTTTTTTTTAACATGTCATTTTTCCATTAGAGTATTTTGCCCTCCCTCTGTCTGTTGGTTGATGGAAGGGCGGTGCATTTGTCTACAGCAGGTAGTCATTATAGAAACTTTGGAGGTGCCGAGGCCTTATACCTTGCCCGTGTCCTGCACATCTGAGAGCCTCTGCTAAAAGCATAATAATTGCGCCTTTCTGACTGCAAATTATAGTCAACATCATTTTTTTCCGCAATGAATCAGCTGGTCAGCAGACTCCTATATCACTTAGAATACAAATATTTAATTTTTCTTCCAAGGTTTTCCAGCTCCTCCTCTGGAAGACTTGCGAAGTTGAAGTTCAAAAGATATTCCGTTACTCTTTGTTTTGATGCCCAATGAATATGTCAGCAGGGGAAATATTATCATCTAGGAAGAATTATTGCGCTTAAAATTGGTCTATTTCTTCTGAAAAACATGCTTGTCAACAAAGTTCTGGCCTTCCAGAGACTACTAGCTCAAGACGTTTGATTAGAATATGCTATAGCGCCTTGTTTATTGTTTTGACCAAGCAATTCTTCTGGCGTTATTTGCAGCAAGAGAGGATGTATGCAAATTTAGAAACTGCAAACACTAAACATCCTGTCACGCATTTTTATTGTCAAAGTAAATATATATATCATGTAAACCGATATGTGCCGATCTGTTATAAGAGATCTTGGATGCAGTTTGTAATTTGTAATTTGGATGCAGGGTTGGAGGCTCAGGACAAGTCATAGCCACGATGCAGTTAGGTCCGATAAATAAAAAAAAATATGGGAATCAGGAAAAAGTATTTGATCAGAAAAAAAATGTGGTTGAGTGTAAAACTACCAGTTACACCTCCAGTGCTTCACCCATCATTTCAGCATTGCTTTGGCTATGCTAATTTGACCGAGCTCAGTGAGTGGCACTCCTTCCTTCCTTAATGGGGAAGAAGCGGAGGAGGAGGAGGTGCGCACATATGGAGGTTGTTGGCTTCAGCTGCCCCTCTCTCCATAAAAACCGCAACCAAAAGAACCCTCTTGCACAGCACATTAGCTCACAACAATGTAAACATTAATCAGATTAGGACAGGAAACTACTGCGCCCACCCTGCCCTCCCCTCTTTCTCTCTGTGAGCTCTAACACGCTGAGTAAACACTCACTGCTGGGCCATTTACTTCAGTATGGAGAGGGGAGGGTAGGTCAAAGGAATTTAAATCAGTACAGAGGGTTGGAGGTCATTGGTGCTCACTCAGGTGAATGGACACATTAATGTATTACAGTACCCAGATAAAAGGTCAAACACTTGTAAAAAAGTAAAAAGGGATGTAGGGAGGGGGTCACAGGGAGGGGGTTACTAGAATTTACCACTCTCTGCATATAGAGGCCACTGGATCTTACTGAGGTATAGAGGTGAGAGGTCATAGAAGTTTACTGAGGTGAGAGGTCACTGGAGTTTACTGTGGATTAGAGATCAAAGGTCACAGGAGATTTCGATATTACAGGGGAAAGTGACCACAAGTGTGTAGAGCAAAAGACAGGGAAGAGGTCAAATACGTTTAATGTTTTAGATGTGAGATGGTGAGAAGTCACAAGAGTTTACTGTGGATTAGAGATCAAAAGTCACAGGAGATTATGATATTACAGGGGAAAGTGACCACAAGTGTGTAGAGCAGAAGACAGGGAAGAGGTCAAATACGTTTAATGTTTTAGATGTGAGATGGTGAGAAGTCACAAGAGTTTACTGTGGATTAGAGATCAAAAGTCACAGGAGATTATGATATTACAGGGGAAAGTGACCACAAGTGTGTAGAGCAGAAGACAGGGAAGAGGTCAAATACGTTTAATGTTTTAGATGTGAGATGGTGAGAAGTCATAAGAGTTTACTTCCTGCTTTCGCTTGCTCTCTTCCCTTAATTCCTATCAGATATTAACCTAGTTAAAATTCAAAATTTCACTGGAGTGTTATCATCAGCTTGGCATGTTGAATTAAGTAGAATGTTTATGCTTACTGGCACAGCAGTTACCAAAGTAAGAACTAAACTATTCACTCAATCCCAATTTTGCTTTGAGTAAAATGTTGTTTGTGTATAATTGTAATCTACGTATACTTCATCTTGTGGAAGTACGAAAGGCCAGAGGGTTCATGCATTTTCAACCATGAGTGAGGAACACTTTGGTGTGGCTCATTAGTTATTGTGTTTTGGCCGATGCATGTGTGTTGCTTCCTGTTTCGTAAGTATGTCTCAATGTGAATGATCGCCCTTCTTGCTCTACCACCTTTGATCACAGTAGTGGCCCTACGATCCAAGCCTGGGGAGCCAACGGTGCCTTGCTGCGTGGCTAATAAGAAAAAGACAACACATGCAACATGTTAAACTGAATTTTAAGAGCTTGGCAGTTCTCTTGACCCCTGTACGTGGAGACCAGGCCGCTCTGTGGATGCAAGAGGCAATTTAGTAAAAAGTCATCACACCTCAGCTTTCAGAGGACAGTTCTGTGTTGACTGCAATCAGATTTGTGGCGGAAGCTCTTGACTTACTGGAACCTGTAGCATGCCTAATTTGGCAACTGATGTCAATAAAACTATTTAATCCATCTTTTGCCTAGACTGAAATGAGACCACAGGCCAGACATAGCCAAGACTCACTTAATAACCACTTTATTTCCGCCTTGCAAAACAATAAATATATCAGCTGAGTTTATAAACAACTCATGCACAAATCTAGTTAGTCCCTAGTATTTTTCTCTACTGGCTAATTTCCTTCCAAGGGTTTCTGTCAGGTAAGGAGACTCCCTGTCAGCTTAGACCTTGAAGTCGTCTTCTACAAAAGCGAAAAGCATCTTAGCGGTAAGGAATGCCACAAGCGGATCTGTTTTCATTGTCAGAGCAAAGATTAATCGGCAGGAAGCTGACGCACGGGCTGCCGTCACTCGATCGGGGAATAAAAATATCACCATCCTTTAAAACCTGCTCATACAAAAACACATCGAGAGTGGCGGTTCTTTTGTGAGAATTCCATAGGGACAGGGACTCCTTTAGTGGAATTTTAAACTACTGGGGATTCCTGTGTTAAACATTTATGAGTTCTGTTTTTAATTAACACTATTACCTCGCCTCAGGTATGGATTAGAGCTTCTCACATAAGTGTTATTATGTCATGGAGTCCAATCTTTTGGGTATAGTTTGTATTTGGAAAGAAATATTTATTGCTTCTGACTATTAGTGAATGACCTCTAGACTGGAAAATGCATCTTAGCACTTTAGCATTGTTGGTGATCATTAGGTTACTTTTGTGGTTACATTAAATACTGTTATCATATGGTTATATTCTGAAACGGCTGCAGGATGCCAAAGAAAAAGTTATAAATATTAGCAAACATAAAGTTGACATGCAAAGAATGTTTCTAAATTGTAAATAATAGGAAAGGCCAATACAGGATGGCATGACAACATGCCCCCTTGCATTCAGCTTGAACTTTTCCTTCCAGGCCCAGATTCCCAACACCAGACACAACGCTGAATTTCTGCGCAGTCTTCAAGTTCCCCCTCAGCCCTACTACTACCCTCCATCATCCATCCCTTCCTTTTACCCACCACCCTCTGACCTCCCTGGATCTCTGCCTGACCAAGATCAGTGCTCCACTAGCAGTGGGACAGGATCCCCTGAACCTCCTCAGAGCAGCCAAGCCCCGCAGAGTGCGCAGATGGAGGGCGTGGCTGCGCTGCCCCCCGGCGCCCCCCTACTTAGCACTGGCTCCCAGAACTACTTGCAGCTCTTGACATCGCTGAAAGCCCCGCAGGTTCCCCCCACTGACGGAACTCGTCAGAGAAAGAAAAAAAAGACCAAGGACCACAAGCGGAGCTGACTGACAGCTCGCAGAGCGGATGGGTGGCTGTGGGTCTCTGTAGCTTGTAGCCAGGGTGAGAGAATAGCTCAACATTGGTACAAACTTTTAATATTGTTTTAAGATTTTAAGATGTGCATTGTGCTAGAATGTGCATGAGTGGGGAAAAAAAAAAATTGTGATACGTATCTTGGTAACTGGCTGGAATATTGCTTATATCACTTTGGAGGTTATATAAACTAATACTGTTGAGTAATGCATTTTATATCTTTTTATGTATTTCTATATGATTTCCTTTGATAAGCATTAAATACATGACTTTGCAAAAATGCTTGTGCTTCTTACAGAACTTGGCATCCAGGATTTCTTCCAAAGCCAAGACACACAAATGTAAATCAGAGGGTCCACGTGTAGCTGTATTTTCTGCTGATGAAGTACAGTGAAATTTGTTCTTATTTGAAGATGCATTAACTCCTACCCACCCCAAGTCCAACTCCTAAAATGCAGACTCAGCACTTCTCCAAGCTGTGAAGTTGAAAAATAACAAATGAACATTTTAGCACCTATCTCACTGCCTCATTGCAAATACCACTCTCTTTTCCTTCATAAAATG
>JAOYSI010027974.1:7570-35260 GCA_025775065.1 Hiodon alosoides
TAGATAGATAGATAGATAGATAGGTACTTTATTTATCCCCATGAGGAAATTGCGGAATTGCAGCTACTGGCTTTTCTCTCTTTATCAGATGGGGCCCACTGCTAATTTTCTTTTGTGTGTGTGTGTGTGTGTGTGTGTGTGTGTGTGTGCGTGCGGATTTTACTATTTTAAGTGAAATGGTGATACGATTTGATAGACACTATACAATTTCTTTGTACTAGAGACTATACATTTTTATTCTTGAGGGCTCCAATTTGCTATAGCTTAAATTCTTAGACATATCCCAGAGTGGGTTTTGGTCAATTGATTCCTCAGCGGTAAGTAAGCCTTGGTCATATGTTGCTGCTGTAGATTTTTTATTGAATATATCAAAGAATTAGTATAATTAAGTGTCTTTTGGATCTGGCAAATAGTGAAACTGCCTCATTTTTGGCTTTTCTGACACCATGACTTAAAGCAGAAATAATGCCTCTTCGTTAGGGTTCTTAATTTGTCATTTTTGCTATTATGCTACTGTGTCTGTTAAAAATGTATCAACAAAATCTATTTTTCCATGTGACATACATTTTTAACAAACTGCTCTGATTTTCCTGCTTGAGGCCTATAAGCATGGTAGTTTGACTTGTTACACAAATGCAAAACACTGTGCAGGTATCTGATATGCCTATTTAGATTTGCTCATGACTCTATAAAAAACATTTGCTGCTTGATGCATTGAGTGTTGTCTACTGATAGAATGGTTAAATTAACTTATCAAAGTAAGCTCTGGGTGTACGGGTGGAGAGGTGGGCAAAGATGGAGTAGCTGTTTCCGACTCTGAAATCATTTTTATGTTTGCCATCTTAACGTTTTGTCGTTCCACTTTTTGTAATATGTGCATATGTATTAACTGACAGTTTCTTTGTGAGCGTTTGCAGGATGGTTATGTCTGTAATTCTGCACACAGAATACAAAATGTATTAGAGGAGACAGCATCTATGCTGGTTTTGAGCCGTATGTGTGTTTACTGTAGCTGAACAGGTTAAATGTGGTCGACAAGGTGCTCCCTCTGTGCCGCTCGACTACTTTCCCAAAGTTACTGCCATGCTCCACTGCTCAGCTTCTGAGAGTTTACATTGATTTCAGTGTAACTGGGAGCTAGGGGGGCTCTTCCTTCCCTACCACTCCATTGCTGAGGTAGCTATATTTAATTCCACAAAACGTTGCTGTCTACAAAGCTTTGACAAGTGGGGCTTTATTCAGACAGGACTGTTGAAACCAGTATTCACCATCGGATTTTTTTATTTTTAAAATAATTTGTGAAATGAAAACTAGGTTTTCATTTTACGTTTTGCATGCCAGATTTTTCTTTCAATAAATGGGAATGCGTGTTTAAACAGCCTGCAGTGGAGCTGGCCGTTTACATATTTCTATTTACGCTTCTTTTTTTAAAAGTAAAGAATTATTGTATCTATGTATAAAACTTTTTTTTTCCAAGTGCAGCGAAGTAGAGTAGATAATCTGGACTCGTTGTTACGTTGTTCGTTGGGAAGGTTTGAATTGTGAACTACAGAAAATATACATTTCTTTTAGGTTTCATCCTTTCTAAAATATATTATTGATGCAATTTTCAAAATTGTGAATCATTATTGGCTAGGTTTTCATGTGACCAGGAGGTCTGCGCAAAACAATGCGCAGGTAAAATCAGCAGGTAAAATCAAGCAGAAAGGAATAACTTGTATAATCCTGCAGTAATATTGATTTAAAAAAACAGGTTAATAGCATGTAGACATCTAGGAAGAGAGCATTCATAAAATTTTATGAGAATAATACTTTTTATCTGGTAATTTGATCCAGTTTTGTTGTCTTACATTCCAGAAAACAAATACTGGGGATACCAATTCCCATACGAACAGGAATAGTTGGGAAAAATTATCTTGGTTCATGTTTTTTGACACTGGGTATTCTTTCTAGATAAACAACATATAGCTGTCCTTGATTATCACTCGTTAATGTTAAAATGATAATAACAAACAGACAAATAACGAATGATTATTGCCGTGGATCGCAGGTTTGCCATTCTATTATGGTTATTTGATAATCACGTGATAGTACTGATCAGGGGGCACTTAATATTGCATACATTCAAGTGTAAGTATTTGATATTTTAAAAGCAACACATTCAACGTTCTCCATGTGGGTCCTTTGCAGTTGGGGAGCACCAGCTAACGGGACATAAGGTGGCCGTAAAAATCCTGAACCGACAGAAGATCCGCAGTCTCGATGTGGTGGGCAAAATCAAGCGAGAAATCCAGAACCTCAAGCTGTTCCGCCACCCTCATATCATCAAACTGTGAGTGGGTCCCTCCACACCCCCACTTTCACCAGCCAGCAGCCATCAACAACTGTACAGGCCTGTGCCTGCACTACTCAGTGTTGTGCTGGACTTATTCGGGCTTATTAACAGCTTATTAATGTCTTATTAACGTTGTATCACTAGGAACTGAGAGGGAGGTATTTCAATCATTAACATTAGTCAAAATCTTATCAAATTCTAAGCAGGGATTTGGTGCCTGTGTTAAATACAGTTATTGAGTAGGGAATTCAAGCAGGAATATAATAGGCGTATGGATGTAGTGTGGTTGCCCAATTCAGAAATAATAAATGCGGACAACAGGATGAGGGAACCGGAATTTTGTTCTCTGTTATTGAATTTACCAGCTCAGCCCACCCATAAACTTAAACTTGTTGTTGAAAACTAACTGGCTAACTGAAACCCAGACCATTGACAAAGTGATTATTTATTTGCTGTGAGCACATACTATACTAAACCAAGCGCTCCAAAACAAACCACTTTAATTATCTTTTTATCTTGCTTGCTAAAATGTGCAAAAAGATGGTAATTTGCACATTTTAGCAAAATATGAAATTTGCAAATGCTGAAAAGGTCAATCGAAATATTGCACTAAACGCACTAATGACTTATTTACTTTGTGGGGTGGTAATAAGGTGACTTGAATATTAGTGAGAAATATAGTCTCCTCCCAAACATTAATAAAAAATGTAAATAAAAATCCAACCTTGGTAAATATTTTCACCAGGCCTTGGTCCAGCCTTGGTAAATCTTTTTTAGCGAGCCTTGGTAAATATCTTTGGAAGGTTTCCTTGGTACCCTCTGTTTTATTTTCCTCCTGTAGAGGATAATCGTGCTACGGTTTTATTTTTAGGACTGAAGAGACATAGGTCACCAGACATTTGCTATCTGGTGCCCTGAATGTTGCTTGTCAGTGCAATACAGAGGTCAGAGGGAAGGCTTCTGAAATATCCCTTTTATCTTTTCAAATAACAGCCTCTGTAATTTCTATTCTTTTGGTTTAGCAGAAATAAAAACTGCAGTTTTCCAGAAAGTGCATCTTGGCATTTCTTTGAAATAATATTAGCTACTGTTAATTCCGATATATCTAGAAAAGTAAAACCGTCGAGTAAAATGTCCATAGAGTGTATTTTTTCCATTCTCTGCAGAATCTGTCTTCATTCTGATGGAATTACCTCATTGAAAAATATTTGTGTTTGTTTTAGAGAGTATTCGTATTAAAACATGTAGACATTGTTTTGACAAAATGTAGACATTTTAAAATTAACGATAACAATAGTAATAATGATTCTGTCACTTTTTACTATTAGAACTTTAACACACTAAATGGCAAGTTTATAAAGAAATAAAACGTGGTACATATGTTTCAAAACCTCTTGTTCTATTTTACTTCTCTATTGTGGAATATACACTGATGACATTTCAGTGGCCTGTATTTATAGATGGTCACATAATTTGGCAGGCATATTGCTAGGTCCTTGGTAATTACTGCATTGTTACTGAAGCTGCAAGTCCTTTTCTCTCAGGTATCAGGTCATCAGCACGCCCACGGATTTCTTCATGGTGATGGAGTATGTGTCTGGAGGGGAGCTGTTTGATTATATCTGTAAGCATGGAAGGGTAAGAACTAGATGTGACTCAATAATAATCGAATCAGGCCGTTGTTGTTGTTGTATGTGACTAATAGTGCTGTGTTTCCTCTAGAGCTTGATGAGCATGCCGCCATACCATTTGTTTGTTTTTTTAATTGAGAAAACAATCTTGTAGGTGGAGGACACGGAGGCTCGGCGACTCTTTCAGCAGATCATTTCTGCAGTGGATTATTGCCACAGGCACATGGTCGTCCACCGCGACCTGAAACCAGAGAATGTCCTGCTGGACGGCAGCATGAATGCAAAGATCGCTGACTTCGGTGGGTTCCGCGCCGGGTTCCGCGCCGGGTTCCGCGCCGGGTTCCGCGCCGGGTTCCGCGCCGGGTTCCGCGCCGGGTTCCGCGCCGGGCTGGGAGAGAACTGCAGTAGTCCACCGAGTTGCTAGGCAAAGCAAGTGTTGATTTTCACCTTGGCGGGCAGCTGGGGGAAGCCTGTGTTATTTGATAGGTGGATTCTGTGCCCAGTTTCTGGACTGTGCGGGGGGGAGGGGGGTTTGCAGTTGATTCCTTGAAGTGCGGAAGATAAAGTAGTTTCAAGTGGCAGGTGCTATTGAGGAAGAATACTAGGTTGAAAGCGACTAGTCTAAATGTTTCTCGGTCTGTTGATTCACATAAAAAGTTAATGATTTAATTAAAGTATTTCCAACTCCTTGACTGCTTGTTTTGTTTTCACCTGAGACCATGATTAGCTTAATAGGTTCAAATAAGATGATTTAAAAATAGGATTTACAAATTAAAAAGGTCTGCATTATCGTGTGTATCTATTGTAGAAATAAATATACTTCAGTATTTAAAAACTGAGGTTTTTAAACATGGGGTCTATGAGGAGTGGCAGAGCTTTAGAACTTGAGTTTGTCCTCAGTGAATGCCGACACGCGTCTTTCTCATACTGCGATGGCGACTATTTCTTTCTGCCTATTAGGACTGTCCAACATGATGTCTGACGGAGAGTTTCTGAGGACAAGCTGCGGATCTCCCAACTATGCTGCACCTGAGGTTATTTCCGGGAGGTGAGGTGTTTGACCCTCTGTTGTGTCCAATAGAGTTGATATTCAGTAACCTCAGGATTGGCTAATGATATGATCTCCAAAGTGCTATGCTTCTATGTAATGTAGGTATTTGCTGAATATAACTTTCACTTTGGTTACAACTAATATGAACCTGACAGTTTTTAACCTTAATGTGATGACTAAGTTTGTTATAGTAGCCTGGATGGCTATACTGAACGTCCATTCCTGCGGATGAGGCTGTTCACCCTTCTCTGTGACATGTGCCTTCAGGCTGTACGCTGGCCCTGAGGTGGACATCTGGAGCTGCGGAGTTATCCTGTACGCCCTCCTGTGCGGGACTTTGCCCTTCGACGACGAGCACGTACCCACCCTGTTCAAGAAGATAAGGGGGGGCGTGTTTTACATCCCCGAGTACCTGAACCGCTCCGTGGCCAGCCTGCTGATGTTGATGATGCAGGTGGATCCTCTCAAGAGAGCAACCATCAAAGACATCAGGTACCTTTGTATCAGTGACACTTAAGTCCACCTGATTCATTGCTGTCTTTCACTTCGTCCTTGGCAGCTTGGAGGGATGCCTGCTTTGTAGACGAGGAATTACAACAACCCTGACTGCGAGGGAGTTGTTCTTATATCTTTCGGCTGTACTTGACAGGGAGGATGAGTGGTTCAAGCAGGACCTCCCCGGTTACCTGTTCCCCGAGGACCCATCCTACGATGCCAACGTGATTGACGAGGAGGCGGTGAGGGAGGTGTGTGATAAGTTTGAAAGCACCGAGTCTGAGGTGATGGGCAGTCTGTACAGCGGCGACCCCCAGGACCAGCTGGCCGTGGCCTACCACCTCATCATCGACAACCGCCGCATCATGAACCAGGCCAGCGAGTTCTATCTGGCCTCCAGCCCACCTACCGGCTCCTTTATCGAGGAGGGCATGGCACTGCCCCCGGGTCTAAAGCCCCACCCAGAGCGCATGCCCCCGCTGTTGGCTGACAGCCCCAAGGCCCGCTGCCCCCTCGATGCCCTCAACACCACCAGGCCGAAGCCGCTGGCGGTCAAGAAGGCCAAGTGGCACCTGGGCATCCGCAGCCAGAGCAAGCCCTATGACATCATGGCCGAGGTGTACCGTGCCATGAAGCAGCTGGGGTATGACTGGAAGGTATGCTCATTTCTGCAGTCACACGACTGGGGTGGAACACCACACAGATCAAGTGTAGAAAAATTGTTTTTTCTAGTCTCACCAAGTACTAAATGGCAGGGGTATATGGATACAGGATGCTAGCCAAGAAGATTGATACAAACTTATTAAAAAATACTACCATTAGACTGTAGATGGTTCTAAACAGGGGGAAATACTTTTCCATGGTGGCAAGTGAGACATTCATCCTAAAATACAATTCATAACTGTTTTATAATTGTAAAAAATGTCAACTGTGTACCACTGACTGCATTCATTTGAATAAAGTTTTAAAGCGGTTATTCTGTATCATACAGGTGGTGAACCCCTACCACCTTAGGGTGCGAAGAAAGAACCCAGTCACTGGGAACTTTGTGAAAATGAGCCTACAGCTCTACCAGGTGGACAATCGTAGCTACCTGCTGGACTTCAAGAGCATTGATGGCGAGTTCCCTTTACACATATAGTTTTTGCTGTATTAGACAGGATTACAACCAAAAGGATGTTTGTTTTCTCGAGGACCTACTACTTACTTACTTATCTATTATTATTACTTGGCCCTGGAGGTTAACCTAGCTTTTGAGTTTCTAAGATCAGTGATGATTTCTCTCCCTCTCCCTGCCTGTAGATGATGTCATCGAGCAGAGGTCCGGCTCGTCAACGCCCCAGCGCTCAGGCTCAGCCGCCGGGCTCCACCGCCCCCGGCTAAGCATCGACTCGGCCTCCATCGCCGTGGAGATGCCCCTGCTCAGCAGCTCCCTGCCGGGCTCCTTGACTGGGAGCACCCCTCTGCTAACGCCTCGCCAGGGCAGTCACACCATGGACTTCTTCGAGATGTGCGCCAGCCTTATCACCACGCTGGCCCGCTGAGGGCCTGGGCTGCCGGCGTGCTGGTCCTGGCAGCAGGCGTCATGTGAGTCACGTCCGCGGCGAATCCTTCAAACCTCCAAAACCTGCGCTTAACCTCCTCAGACGCTATTGAAATGTCACCTATAGCAATGCATCTTGAGTATAATAACTATTGAGGTCACAAAAATCTGTTAATTGTTTTATATATGTATGATATATAGTATAGTCACTTAATTTGGCTTTATAGCAAGTTGCTTTATGAATAATAGAAGTGGCGCACCACAAAGACAAATGTATGCATAAAAAGAGATTTAGAGATGTCAGATTTTTATTTATTTTTAAATCATTTTTATAGGCTCTTTTCATTACTTCATAATTTAAGTACTGTCCTGAGGTTTCAGGTTTTTTTAACCAGTATGTTACAGTATTGAGAACGGTATGCTTTCAGAGGGGAATATGATTTTGGAAGAACAGCCCTAAGAGGCAAGACAGGCAGGCTGCTTTTTGCTGATACTTAAGCTCTGTTGCCCGTTTTGCAACATGCTACTTAAAGTTAGCACAATTTTGGGTCTTTAGTTGGTAAGAATGAAACCAGGTCATAGCTGATACAACTGGAAAGCAACTCATCTCCACAACAAATAGACTGGGTCTGATATATTTCAACGATGGCTTTTTCATTTTTCACCCAGACCCTGATCTACTTCCTATGGCCATTTTAATGTATTTTCCAAATGCTAACATTTGAGCAGCTGGTCTGAGGTTAGAAATAACTGTAAACAGTGCCTGAAGATCTTCCAACCAATGAACACAAACAATTGCAACTCTGACTTTTGACTGTTCTAGAACGAAATCTTGAAAATAAGTTTTTTTTTTTTTTTTTGACTGACTTCGGCACCAGGTCACCCAAACATGGAAAACTGAGGATTTATGATACTCAAATACTTTCTGGTACTCCCTCCTCTCTGAATACTTTAATGGACCTTGCATTTATTGAAAACAATAAAGAAATTTTAACACATTGCAAAAATTTACACATTGCAAACAAATGCTACCGTTGGACTGTGAAGGCTGAAGGTTTTTTCCGGAGTCTTCAGTTGCTGAAAAAAGCAGAAGAAAAAGCTGGATCTGTTTTGGAAAGCAGCCATGGCATAAGAGCTCTTTGTGTGAGAAATAATTTATTCAAAATTATGCAAAGGTAGTTTGTCATTAGTCTTTCCCGCCAGTTATTTTCTTGTAGTCTTTAAAAAAATTACAACCAAAGTTTTTGTTTCGTAGTGTTTGTCATTTGGATTAAGTCCGTGGGTTAAAAAATGATGCAGTTGCAATTTCCTGGAGTTTTATTTTGGGATTTTGTATTCTGGGTCTTCTTTAAGAAAACTGTCAGTCGGGTTTTGTCTATTCTGTCAAAGCACACCTCTGGTTTCCAGAAAAAGTGTCATGAGTGTCATGTCTTGAGACGGTGGGAGTGTTGGTTGTTACCTTGTCGGATGAAAGCCAAGGACAACAGCTCAGAGCCTCTGAAACCTTTCTCCAGTTGCCTTAAAACACTGCACGTTGTTTTTTGTTTAAATAATTAGACTTGTGCATTTTGGTTGAAATAGAGCTATTTATTAGTGCAATATATTTAATTCACCTCACTTCTCAGATGTAACTGTGAAAGAATCAAGATCGTGAGGCGGGCTTTGATGAATCAGGAAGGCCTCATTAGCATGCTGCTGTTTTTATGCTAACAACATGTTGTATGAAACTCAAATAACCAGCCATGGAAGGGAAAGGCAAGGAGGATCTACATATAAAGAGCCCATAACAAATATTCAAATTCTCCTCTGGATTCTATGAGGGGGAAAAAAGGCCCCAAGAATGTGCCGTTTTAGCAAACCGCTAAAGCTGATAACACCCATAAGCATGGCAACCCATTCTAAAAATATCAAGCCCCTCTTTGGGTGTTAACATTCACTTGAGTATCATTAAGTGCACATAACTCAAGTTGAAAAAAGGCTGATCTTTAGCCCTTTTCCTTGTCAGTTTGCCGTATAGGTCTTCCTGTAGTTTCCTGCCTCCCTTTCATGTACTGTGCAGAGCTGGAGATTGTTCTCCTGAATGCATGGGGGTTGTGTGTTACCGTTTTTTTTTTTTTACTATGCAGATTTAAAATGTAAACTAGAGTGTTGTCGTGTCATTTTTAAATTAATGTAAAGACTGTGGAACAGACAAATGAATTAAAAGTGTGTTGTTAAATTTGTATAGCCGAATTGCTAAAGTGTTTTGCCTTGTAATGATTAATGCTCCTGGAATCCATTCTTGTGGTTGTGACAGCATTTTCAGGTGTGCTTTTTCTGGTTCGTTTTGTTAAAATGTTTAATGGAAAACCTAGTTGTACTGAGGTTTAAGGCATTTTACATCAGTACTGATGTGTGTACATGTAATCAAAAATCAGCGCTTTGAGTGGGTAGTAATCCTTTTCACAGCATTCAAAATACACACGCAATACCTGGGCTGACAAAAGGGTTGAGCGGAATCTCTTTATTACAGATTACTGTTATGCCTGTAAAATAAGGGTATTAAGAAGATACCAACAATATGAATATGGACATCTATTTTGGGGGTTGTGGGCATTTCATGTATGTTAACTGCACTTTACTAAGGAATTTTTAAGTAAATCTCATTGGTTAGAATAAATAAAGGTGAGTAGGTCTGGCAGTTTTTCTATTTTTGGCATTTGGCATGTTACTATGTTCGGAACCCACACAAGTGCTTTAAAAACAAATTTTGAGCTGCTGGAGGAGACTAGTCAGTGTTTTTAGATGTCCCAGTTCCATCATGTATAGAAAGTGTTATCCACAAGTGTTTGCATTTGTCCTGTTATTAAATCACACAGCCTGTGTTTTGTATGGAATAGAGAGGCTGTTACAGATCTTGTAAAGTTCTTGTAAAGCTGTGAGGTATTTGGTGAATCGATATACAGGCGGCTTCAACCGGTGAATTGTTGTCTCTGTTCATCCTCGTTGTTTTGGATTTCATTTGGTCTGAACTGCATGGTATTGCTGTACTGATTTGCACTTTATTAAATCTCTGTTGTATTGATGACATATATTCCCACTTGATTTCTTGCGATAGTTACTGCGTTTTTATTCCTGGTATTTATTTTTACCGCTGTCCTGTAGTTTACGTTTCTGTTTTTGATTTTAGACTAAATTCACATTCATTTTATGACTGGTTATAAGCAATTTTTTTTCATTTGGTTTTCTTAGGCATTTATCATTCATTTTGTAACCTATTTAAAGAAACAGAAAAACATTCCAGAGAAGGTATTCTCTTTACTACAGTAACTCCCTTGACATTTACATGCAGAAATTTATGCAACTACTTGATTGATCTCATTCTTTTCTGTCAAACCTCTGTGCAAAGGTCAATTACATAGGTGGTTTCTGTATGTATGAAAATTCATAATTGGTAAAAGCACATGTGTAATTTTATATCATATTTTATTTTATTTTTTTATCATTGCAACAAACCCAGGAGTTGTCGGTTATATTCAGTTGTACACTAGATAGTAAACAAAATTAATTACTGTAAACATTTATAGTCACTAAATACAAATCCATCGAGAAATATATCTACAAGTATACCTTTCCAGCAACCATTTTTACTAGGGGTTAACTATTTGGAATGAATAATTGTTTTACATTTCTGAGAAATCTGACACTGACAGTGCTCAGCGATGTGACATAAATTTGATAACATACTCCTTGGGTTTCTTGGTTCATTCAGAAGCAGTTGTAGCTGCTACTTCAAACTGAACACTCGACTCATTTCATGCAGTGCTGCGACATTGTCAGAATCCATCAAATGCTAATGACAAAACATCAAATAATAGCATTTGAAAAAACCTGAAAATCCTCACATCCTTCACCTACGTACTTTAGGAGCCTCTTCAAAGCTTGTTAGCGATATCTTGTTAGAGATAATATTCTTCCTCCCTGTAACACTGGTATTAAAATTAAGTGATATGGCTCCCTATTTAAATTCCATTTGACGGAAAGACTTCTTGGACATCTTCATTCCATGCCTGTGTGACAACGAAGAAAATGTGTTAATGCAGAGTTGTAAAAAAAAAAGGATATTTCAATACAGTAAAGGAAAATGCTCTAAAACAAACCTATGAATTTTGCCAGGTTCACATCCCACCTATCATGTTTTTCCCTATAAAGGTTAGTAGGATCGCTTGGACAATACATTAATAGCAGGCCGAACTATCAACTTTCTTGCTAAATGATAAATAGTTTATATGTTATTACAGTAAAGGTGATATGGTGGCATTTTATTGGCATTTTTACACGAGCCTCACGCCAAAGACCAGTCCGAAATACCCAAAGTTTTGTCTCGATCTGTCTATAAGTGTAACGTTTACATGCCCTCACCAGGCTCTCACGAAGACCTTTGAATCACAGAAAACACCACGATATAGTCTATGTTGCCCCAACCCCATATTGGATTGAGCAGTTTAGGATGTGAGCGGGGGGTTGTCCGACTGCTGAATAATCCAGCCTTTTGGACTAGCAAACAAACATGCAGTTAATAACAGATGAGAACTGAAGTGAGAGCAGATCGAAAAGCCTACCTGTCAACGCATGGGACAGTCAGTTATCTGCTGAGTCTGCGTAAAGCTCTGGAGGGGGGATAATGTCCGTGTCTAACTGCTGGATATCCTCTTCCTGCTTACTGCTGTAGAAACCAAAACCACATCAAGGTTGGCACAAGTAGGCCCGACACTTTCAGATGATCTTACTAAATGGAATGTATCGGCATGTTGGCATGCTGGTGAACAGGTCTGTGCATCATGCTAACCAAATGCAACCAGTCTGCCAAGAGCCAGGAGGAAGCTGTTTTGCATTATCTAGATTCATACACACTGACTTCAAAAATACTTACAGGTATACTGCCTCTGGTTCAAAACCTGTTAACAAATTAAAACAAGGAAACATTGAATTTTTAAATAATATTTGACTATTGATTGGAAACCTTATGCTCAGTGGCTCAGTTGCCCATTCATGAAAACCGGTCATACTGGTTTTATTAGAGTTCATGCCTTCCTAGATTACCCCAAATAAACTTTTTAGATTTAAACCCCAACCAGACGTCAATTGGCAAGTCCACTTACTTGGATTTTCTTCTTTACTTCTTCACAGTAAGATGTGGAGAGAAGAAGGAAAAGCATTTGTTAGCATCTTATAAGCATGGCTAATACGATGTATTTTCTATAGCGATGGACAAAAATTACCTTCCATTAACGTCTTCGGTTATAATTTCACAAGCTCCACTTTGGTGCTCAAAGAAGGTCGTCAATTTCTGAAGTGCTTCCTGTTTCTCACTAAAGTGTGAAAGGTATATAAAAATAATATTTTTTGTAACCCATTTACAATTTTAACATTTTTTTATTCCTAAAAATTGTCTTAAGATGGAATTGAAAACAGGCACTTTAATAGTGTCCAAGAAAGTTCCAGCAAATAACAATAGCTACTAGCAGAAAAGTAGCCACTGATATCTTCTAAACAGCAAGATTGTAACTGATGCTTTTTCCCTCTGAAGCTTAAGTATGGTGTTAACTTGGTAATTTAATCTCATCATTCACTTTGCTGCACACTTCTTGTTTTATATTAGCTTGAGATAACTGGAGAGGATGATCATTTGTCTTACTGAATGTTCCTGTTCCCCAGTCTGCAACCCCATACGGTGTGTTGAGGGTTAGCATGATTGGCTGTGACTGAGAGAAGAAAAAAACCTGCATTGAGTCCGGGAGGATCTACACAGATACTGTGTACAATTTATTGTACCATAATGTTTTTCATTTTGTCCTCAATACAAACAATGCCTAAAAAGTTTTTTTGGGGAATGTAATCAACTGTCTTATATTTTATAATATTTAGCCTTTTGCAGTACAGAAGTAGGATCCAGAAATAAAAAGTTAAAAATCAACTCTTAAAAGTCTCAAATTTAGACAATACTTTAGCTATTCCTTTCACCTGATTCCAATTTGTGTCACTATATTTGACATTACGAAGTTTTCTAGACAAGTGTACTAAATCATTATGGGTAAAGAATTTCTAGGGTTAGAGCCCTAATCATCTTTATAAAGTCACCTGGAGTCACCTGATGATCACTGATAAGGAAGCTTGTCACTTGTTCTAAAAAAGCACGAGTTAGAGGATGATTCATTCAATCCTTTTGTAACATATCAATACAATTAATTCATTAATCATCTTAAGTGATTGCCCTAATTGTAAGTTAACAACAAGTAGCCTTGTTCATTCAAATGCATATGATTCAGGGTGATGTAAAACTACAATAATTGGACTAATATGGGTTTGGAGAACTATAACGAGGAACAAAAATGTTCATGATAGCTTTTAATTTTAATTTTTTTTAAGCAACTCTGATTACATGTAATAATGAATAATGTTTTGTAAGTTTTAGCTAAAGTAGATTTGAGGAAGTACCATCAATACCATGATTACACTGTAACTCTGATAAGATAAACAGTACCAACATATCTATCTGATCAAATTCAAACTAGCCTACATGGCAATATGCATCTTACCCGAATTATATTTAGATGTGTATTCACCCATTTCAGGAATTGACGCTGTCTGACTTTGTTCTCTACAATACAAAAAACACAAAGAAGAAAAAAACGTTTTTTTTTTCACAATACTTTCTATACTCTTTCAGAGAAAAAACTAACTTGTGAGCTCCTAGATTATAACTAACAGTAAGAGACATGCTGCGAGCTATGTTGGGGGGAAAGCCTGCCAGAAATAAAATGTGATATCCCTGTCCAATAATACAGAGAGGGGAAAATGGTAAAAAATGTCAAAGGACTTACGGTTGTTATCAATACACTGATTTGCCTGTAATAGAAATATTACCATCACTATTGTTTTATTTCCCCTTTAAGAACCCAGAATTCTGAGCATTTATTCAAAATTACACAACAGCGCACCTGACGCATGCGTCATCAAGCCTTCTAGTCACATATACTAGTAACATAAAGTCAGGCATCCATTCTCTATTTTACATCTGGGTTACGTCCCTCCCCAGGCCCCGTGCATCTCATTTCACGGAGGACCAGCGGAGCCACCTCCCAAACTGTTCCCAAATGAGGCTCACAACCTGAGGGCTGACCCTCCGTTAGGTGCCATCTCCTCTTGAGTGGAGGTCGGCAGCAGTGTTCACTACTACTGGCAGGTGAACTTTGAGGATGAAGAGAAGATACACACCTGACCAGAGCAGAATCTAGGTCACAAGTTGCCAGAGGATGGGCAAGTATGACTGTAATGTTGTCAGCCTGGACAAGCATGTGAGCCCCTTGATCTCCACCAAAAACGTTACAGGGCCTCCCACACACCATCTTGAGGCATCGGTTCAGCATGGAACAAGGAATCTTGTGGTTGAACCAAACCTGCACATGTGCAGAAGGCTCAGGGATAGGGTTTGTGATGCTGCTGCTATCAGGCCCTACGTTTTCTGTAAAGTCACCAATGGGAGAGCTCTGCCTAGTTGAAGAATGTCTAGGCAAGCTACAATCCAAATTACTCCGCCAGCAAACAGAATAGAGAGCATGGACCAGGAAGTCAATGCCAGCTCGAGTTTACTACAGTACCTGAGCTGGGATCAACTGATTCTTGCCATGGTTCTCAAACCTAAATTTGAGAGATCAAAACAAGCTACTTGTAGCTGGGCCTGATTTGTTCAGGATTCTGATGCCTTTGAGCCAAAATTTTACCCACGCACTTCAGGAAGACACAAAGGATATGGCAGGACACAAAACTCGTAGCCTGTCACGAACCAGAAGACAAACCGAAGGTCCTTCCAGTGCTCCAGTTTTGTGGTGAAAGCAAGCATCTCGCAAGTCTATCGTCTAGACAGCGCCTCAAGGTCAACAATCTTGAACCACTTGCAGCACAGATAGAGGTTGACCTGCTGAAGATCTAGAATCGGTCTGAGGCTGCCATCATGCTTGAGTACTAGTAAGTACTTTGAATAGAACCCTAAACAAACTGGTTTTAGAACAGATGAAGCAGGGCCTAGCACAAAGCTGAATGGACGTTCCAGCCGGAGTCATTTGAATTATAGCATTGCTGCCACGATCACTGAAATTCGCGGTTATCTGTGGAATAAAGAATACCACCCAAACACTGCAAACATTCACTAAATACAACTGTTAAATAAAGTTTTAAAAGCAGCTGAATAAGCCACAAAAACAAATGTAGAAGTCAACAAATGTAGACATCAGCACCAATACAGCTGTAAAAGGTTAAATCCGTCCCTCCTCTGAACTCACTTCATGTCCGTCGTCTGTGGTGTACTGGTTTCATCATCATCATCACATGTCCATTCTTCACTGTCGTCTGAGACTAAGAAATACAAACCAATTCAAACGTAAATGATTTCTGAATGTTCATATGTTTCATACCCTGTGTTGAAAATGGCCTTTTGTCACATATATATGCAAGGCGGGAAAGACTCACAGCTGCCAACGGACAACGGGTTATTATTGGAGGACCTGTTAATGAGAAAAATAGTCCACTTTAAAAATCTGATGACCGCTGAGTCAGTAAATGAAAATGTCTATGGTAAACACTAATGAAATCTGACCGGTAATCAGCTAGTGCTGAGCGAGTGATTAATTTCTCAAAGCCAGGTGAATTTAAAGTCTGCATATACCTGCCAGCTTTATATTTGAATTTGAATCACAATTAAGGCAAATGGCTATGTCTACCTTCTGTCCTTGCCGATAGTCTCTCTTTCAAACGGGCTGTGAGCTGCGGCCTGGGATGCCTTCTTCCCAAGCTCCAACATCTCTTTGATGTCCAGCTCCACATTTTTCACAGAGATGTAGCCATCTGCCAGCACAACCAAACGCGTGAACATACAGAGGTGAGGCCAGCAGTCTTAATGATTCAAAGTATCTGCCTGGTCTATGCCGAATGTACAGGCAGCCAGTGGGGGTAGAAGGTAAGCCAAATTACATTTAACTCACACTTGTTGTTGCTGTCTTTAGCCAGCCATTTCCCTTTAGGACAGTTGGTGGTACGGATAATGCTAACATTTTCCCCACTCTTTACAGGCAGATTGTCCTTGCGGCCCTTGCTAGCCACGGTCACCTTGGCCTGGTACATGGATTCCTCTTGCCCCGTGATCTGACGAGACAAAATAGAAACAAAAATAACTTGGGTTACAGTGAGGAAAAACCAACCGTGCATGTTAAGTGCTTGTCCAGAGCGACTCGCACGGCCTCCAACTTTGCATGTTATCAATTTACCGAAGCAATTCATGGAAGTACCTTTCTCAAGAGCTCAAAAGGAGTTTTCATCCGTGGATTTGAAGCACGCACACACAACAGGGAAAAGTACCAAGACCATATGTCTATTCATGCTTGTAAAAGATGCTAATGAAAAAACTTTCCCGAGAAATAACAGAGCTGAAGGAATTAACCAATGCAATTACGATTGTCAAAACAGCTAATTGAGTTGAATTATTGTGTTACAAAATGGAATAAAAATGGATTTTCGCCAATTACGAACAGAAAAAACATAATGTGAAAGTGAAAAACATATTATTAATCAGAAAATTGTATTGCGTAAGTATCCCTTGAGTCAATATTTGCTAGACTGCAACTTTGTCAGCAATTACAGCCATGAGTCTATTTGGATAAGTTTCTACCAGCATTGCACACCATTGCACCAATCTTCATAGAAAAATTGCTAAAGCTCCGTCAAGTTGGGTGGGCACCTTAGGTCCGGGCTTTGATTGGGCCACTCCAGGAAATTTACTTTTTTGAAGGTAGCACCATGCAAGGCAACATATTTTAATGTTTTTAATGGAAAAAGTGGACTTGTGGACACTTTTCCTAACTGGAATAAAATACAAAAGAAAGTTCAATAGAATGCACGCAGGTAATATCAAATATGCGGTGCACAGAATGCTTCACACTAAATAAACTACACAAAGCTAACTTTTTCAGTAGCTTATTATTGACCCATTATATGTGCTTAATTTCAAGACATTGGTTCTCAATCTGGCAAATCTGGACTCCCTTTCACTAATTATATTACTTTTTACTTATTAAGACAATTGGTTGTACCTGTGCTTAATTAAGTGTGTGTCAGAGCAAAGAGGGTAAATACATGCAGTCAACTATTTTCTTTGTCTCAAGCTCTCACCACTCCCTCTGACCTAGTATGGCAATGACAACATTCCACTATCCATGCACAGGTTGGAACGGCGTTTCCAAAAAAATACCTGCCAGACAGATGGATGTACGGATAAATATAAAGTACCACACGTCTTTGTTTTTCCATAGTGTAGCTCATTACAGACTTACTTTAAACCTCTTTTTCATTTCGTTTTCTTTCTTTTCTCGTTCCTTCTGCTCCCTCTTCTGTTTCTCCAGACGTTGCTTCCCTTTCTTCTTCTGTTCTTTCTCGTCACGAACCTCCGGGCTCTCCTTTTGCTCGTTTCTATAATGCAATCATTTGTTTTTTTGACGTGAACGGGGCAGTAAAAATTGAGAAATGATCGCAACTACCAAGCACAAAAGGCACTCTGCTTATGGGCGAGCAAACAGGATTGGCAATGATGGGGAAACAACTGATGTCTCTGAACACATCATTTAATACCGTAAGCTTGATAACTGCATTTGTCTAACCGTTTACAATGCAGAGTGTCCATTAAATTTCCTTTACAATTACTCCAATTTTAAGTTATAACTATCCATAAAAGTTAACAAACTTTTTTTGCTGCTTCTGGAAGCATACAGCGTTCGCCATAAGAATGTAGGAAGTGAACTTTGAGAAGATTGTAAATCTTCCTGTAGTACACTGATATGAGGAAACCTAAAAGTACCACTTTGACTCATCAAGGAAACATTCACTACATGCCGCGTACTGACATACCGTGAGATAGGGAATCGTAAGGTCTTGTGACCATCTCCCCTCTGAAACAAAAGAAACAATGAGATAACAGCTATTAACAGCAAATGTTATATATCCCTCTCAGACTGAACCGTTCTCAAACAGCCACTATTGCAAAAAAAACCATAAAAACCTAAAACTGGAATAAAACGAAATAGTAGACCTCAGTCTATAGAAATCTTATAGACTCAATGTCATCCCATTTAATATACAAAAATCTGTTCTTTATGTATTTGTGTAAAACATGTATGGAATTTACCGTTGGGTGACCATCATCATAAGGATCTAGAAAGTAAGGAAAAAATTACAATGATAAATTACTTTAAACATTTCTTTAGAATTTCTGAAACCAGTAAAAAACTATGTTGCTTTCACAATGACATGCCATGGCTAGATAAAATCCAGTGTTAAAATATTTATTATATTTTTATGTTTTTTTTATTTCATAAGCATGGGAAATGCTTGTAGAATACCTCCACAGAAAAACAATCTAATATAAAACCCTTAACGTATAATCATCAGAACATCAGAACATCTTCATTGGTCCAGAACCTGCTGCGTAAGTAAAAGTTTGCAAAACAGCTTTTACTCTTTAGAGATTCTTTGTGCTTCCGTGATTTGTCAGCTCTAGGATACTTGTTGGGAGTTTCAATGTCTTCGTAAATGCTACCGATTCCATTAAGACTACCTCCGAGCTGAAGCCTAAGGGAAAGCAGATTGGAGTCAAACTACAGAATTAGTGGGAAAGAGAGTACTACATTGCAGAAATATTAAATTATTTCAATTTCTAACACTCCCTGACAAAGAGGAAAATTATTTTCATTGAGTATCACCTCATGTAATTAAAAGGCCACCCTAAAAAGGACCATACCCTGGCACTGGTGGAATTTCTTTGTTTGAAGTGTAATCTGTGACAGGTTCATGGACCATAGTTCCTGAAGCCTCTGTCTCAGTTGGTGCATTCACCGGGTCCCACTGATCCGAAGCACCGTGTTCCAGATCCGCATGTTCTAGAGCTCCGTAGTCCAGAACATCATGTTTAAAAGTAAATGAATCAGGAACTTGAAATTCAGGAACCTCAAATTCAGGAACCTCAAATTCAGGAACTTCCAATCCAGAATTCTCAAGTTCAAGCACTGGATCATCTGGAGCAATAGGCCAAGGTTCCAGAAACTCAAGAGCTATAACAAATGCAGAAAGGGAGCACTGGGATAAATATTAGAATGAAAAAAGAAAAGAAAAACTACAGTTCTCTGTTAATATTGAGGTAACACATATTATCAAAATCAATGGGATGTTAATAGATTGTAATTTTTAAATAAGAAAGAATAGAAATGAAGAGGGCTTAGATCCCCAAAGTGAATACCCCAACAACCATATCATTCATCACACACTACTTCAGTATCACGTAGTAAGACTAGAATCCTAGGCTCCCACATTAACAACAGAAACATGTTTGTATTTCCTGAACTCTCATTAAAAACGTAGTGTGTAAGAATTGTCTCTAACTATATGAAGGGGATTTACATTATGTACGGTATAATAAGTTACAGGAATAGAGTTACCAGGGTCTCCATGAACCTCAAGTTGGGCTGTCTGGTAGGGACTGAGATCAACATCTGGAGGCCTCGAGGGCTTTATTGGTAAATAGCCAAATGACCCAAAGGCTGGGAGGGGCTTTTTTGGTGGAGGGATTACAGCTTCCAAACCTGGCCCAACATTCCTTTTCACTGTAGATGAGGTTTGCCCTGGAGCACCTAAGACAAGAACAGAATGAGTGCATAATGAATAATCTGGTTCCCAGTGCTATACCTCACTGATAAGTAATTAGGTAATATTAAAACAAACAATAAATCAACCGTGTACTTTGTTCTACCATATTCAAACAATCCTGCACAGTACACATATTCAATAAGCAAAAATAGGCAATTTGTGATATATTATTATATTGTTATTACTGTCTGTTGGAAATCACATTGATTCAACCTATTTTAATTTAGTATTTTACATTATATGAAGAACACTTTTTTGCACTCTTGTGTTAGTATGAAGATAAAACTACATCTATATACATTTTTAACAATTAAAAAAAAAAAAAAACTTCTTGAACCACAAGACAAATACTTGACTTTACAGCTATCCTGACAATGACAGACATCTCAGTGTGTAATTACAGTGCTATGGGATGAATAGTTCAAATACCAGCTTCTACATGACTGAGCTTTCTTGGCACTCAAAAGTGTTCCTGAGTTTCTGTTTATCTCTGTGGTATTTCCAATTCTTTGTTTATCAGTCTTTTCCACAGATCTAAAATATATTCATACCTTTATATATCCATATCTGCCAAATGTGAAACTAACAGTCACATGTGTATTATGTAGGACAAGCAATGTGAATGTAACATAGCCAAAACATTGTAATTCCATACTGACTTACTGTGAGGTGTTGCGTAAATCTCCACAGCTTGAGAAGCGAAAACTTTGGAGTCAGGCGGGAGACCTGATGAAAGGTCGGTGGGGACCCCCATTATCAGGTCCTCATAGTCAATGGGAGGCAATTTAGGACACAGCTTTGTGGGGATTATTACATGTAAAGTATCTTCATCAACAGAGCACATGCTCTCTGGCCTGCTGGATGATGCTGACACAGTAGGTGAGAACTTTTTCATGGCTTTTTCAAGAGCATTCAGTACACGTTTGTCACAGGGTGGGGTCACACTTCCTAAGGAAACATCCTTTGTCTTATCATAAGATGGTGACTGTGTGACAATACTTCCAAAGTTCGAAGACCTAGGCGCTGAGGGCACATGGGGAAGGTCTCTATTCTCAAGGGTCAGAGCCTCCATGCCAACCAGCTCAACTGTTGTGGCAAGGGATTCAGGAGATGAGCTGGTGTTAGCAGGGCCCTGGATAGTTTCTGCTGACCCTGCCTCTGATTTGGTATTGTTCTTTGATTTAATGGGCAGATTTGCCTTCTTGGTGTCAAGGCTTTTGGCTGTAGGTCCTGCGTCAGACCTCTGTTGCTTTGGTGAAACCGGCCACACAAGGAGACAGTCCTTGTTATTAGGGGCCTCTTTGACTATATCTCCTTTTTTTTCCTGGTTGTAGTCTAAAGCTTCAGCCTTTAACATTGACTCTTTAACAGAATCTATACTTTTAAGTGGTACTGGGCAGGAGACGGGCAACTTGTCATCCGGTTCTTTCTTTGGGTCTTTGAAAACCACTCTGGGCATAAATGCCATCTTGTTCTTGACCGCTGTGTTAATAGAGTCCAGAAGGGAAGTTCGAGCTCCAGGAAGGTGAATGTGTTTTGGCTTCTCTGGAACAGCAGGTTTCCCAATCACCTGCTTCAAAGCTGCCTGCTCTTGAAACTTAGCCCTTAGGGTTTTGACATCCATTGTGCCATCCTGTGAAAATTAAACAATTAAACATAATTTTCATTCACAATTTTCTTAGCAGACACTTAGCCAGAGCGGTATGTGTACCATTACGTACCAGTATATAATTTTACAATACAGTTATTTATTTTACCAGATACTGTGCTGAAGCAGCTCACTTTAAGTATAATGTCTCTTTCATAAGGGTTCATCAGCAGTGAACATGATGGGATCAAAACCAGCAATCTATGGGTTAGACCATGAGTCATAAATTCTTAAAAATAATCAGTGTTATTACTGTGAGATTAGGTGGTCCTATCTATAAATAGCAGCATTACGTGTAAAAGATGTAAAAACCCTGATATGAAGGTTTTTATATTTATTACGTTAAATCTGTAAATATTCGATAAAAAAAAAAACATATAACCAGCGATGTAAAAAACATGAGCGTGAACATACAAAAATATAGGCTTACATGTATTTTAAAAATTAAAAATAAAACAATATTAACAGATACATCCAAATAAAGAAATCTATATCGCGTCATACATCACGTATATATAAATATACACCCGCGCGCGCACACACACGTCTTACTTTCAGTGAATAACTTGATAGTACAACAAAATTTTAACTCGTACCTGCTCCATCGTCGGTGATGTTTTCTCGATTTCCCGTTTTTTAGTAGATGACACCTTGGTTATATTTGTTCGCCTTTTTCCATGCTCACATAATAAGATAAATGTCGTTATTTACTAAGAAGGAAAAAGCAAGCAACTTGGTGCTCAAAATTGCTCAGCGTTGAAGGCTGTATGTCGCCTGTCTAGAAGATTCCTATGCAGTAAGCCATGCGCCTACTTTGTTAACATTCGTTACAGAAGAGGGGGTTTTGGAAATAAATATTTAAGAGCAAATAACTGAGTCGGCCGTCTTGTCTGACAAGTTGTGTCGAAATAAAGCTAGCAAACAGTAAATGGTCAACACTATGACAGTAAGGAATGTTTTCATCCGCCAAGAATGTAGCAGATCAGGCCTAGTATGTGACATTCCTACTTGACTCTTATAGCCCGCGTTCAGAGCTCTCTAGTGCATTAAGGCATAACTAACATTCATTTACATTTTAAACATTTACATTTACAGTTTGCAGAACAGTATGCTTCCATAACATATTTATATTAAGAAACACATCAAATATTTAATGTACAACGAGTGGAATTATTATTCTGCGTAAATATTCTGTTTATTAGGGTTACTGACTCTGGTGTCATTGTGCAATTTGAATACTTTTGAGATTTTAATAACAGAATGACCACTCTTTATTACAGTACAGGTACTGCAGAGTGGCATCGATTAAACAAGGTGCTGGAAACATTCCTCAGAGATTTTGGTCCATACTGACAGGATAGCATCATGCAGTTGCTGCAGATTTGTCAGCTGCACATCCATGATGCGAATATCCCGTTCCACCACATCCCAAAGGTGCTCCGTTGGATTGAGATCTGGTAACTGTGGAGGCCATTTGAGTACACTGAACTCATTGTCATGTTCAGGAAACCAGTTTGAGATGATGTGAGCTTTGTGACATGGTGCGTTATCCTGCTGGAAGTAGCCATTAGAAGATGGGTACACTGTGGTCATAAAGGGATGGACATGTCAGCAACAATACTCAGGTAGGCTGCGGCGTATAAACAATGCTCAATTGCTACTTAGAGGTCCAAAGTGTGCCAAGAAAATATCCTTCACACCATTACACCACCGCCACCAGCCTAAACCGTTGATACAAAGCAGGATGGATCCATGCTTTCATGTGGTTTACGCCAAATTCTGACCCTACCATCTGAATGTCGCAGCAGAAATCGAGACTCATCAGACCGTTTTTCCAATCTTCTATCATCCAATTTTGGTGAGTCTGTGGAAATTGTTGCCTGAGTTTCCTGTTCTTAGCTGACAGGAGTGGCACCCTTTGTTCTCCTCTGACCTCTGCCATCAACAAGGCATTTCACCCAGAGAACTGCCGCTCACTGGATATTTTCTCTTTTTGGACCATTCTTTGTAAACCCCAGAGATGGTTGTGCGTGAAAATCCCAGTAGATCAGCAGTTTATGAAATACTCAAACCAGCCCGTCTGGCAACAACAATAATGCCATATTCAAAGTTAGTAAAACTTTTGTTACTTGTAAACTTACTCTTACTTATTTACTTTGTAAAACATAAAAATGGAGATATAACGTTTTTGTCACTTATACCAAGAAAACGTCTCTATTACATTTTCTGATGATTATGACACTTATTCATATACTTCTTATAGTTGAATTAAATCAATCGCTCCTGGAAACGTCAGTATCTGGAGTAAGCGCCATCAGTCAATGGACCCATCGTGCCTGTTTTCAATGGTACTGGAAGCTGGAAGGGCATCTTTGGGATGAGATGCCATGGGCAGTTTGCAGTATGAATGTTCCAGTATTCAATCTGCAGCAACTGTGCCATTTCATCACGTCAGTATGAACCAACATCCCAGTGGAATTTTTCTAATACCATGTATAGAATCCGTTCTCGTGAAGAATCCAGGCTGTTCTTGAAGCAAAGGGGATGCAATAAATAAATTATAATAGGGGATAATATCCAAATAGTCTTGCAATAAAGGACTACATTTCCCACCAGTGCCTCAATCCCAAACACAAATAATCAGAATAAAGCAAAGTGTGCTAAATTCATCCAAGACGTTAATGCAGTGTCTATGATTGAACAGCTGATCTGGATGCAGCAGAGCTGTTCCGCATGTGTCCTACCATGAATACATCATTTTGGTCAGACAGAGGAGATACATTGAGCTATTCTAGCACCGCACTATAAAAATATGACATACAATCATTTTATTTATCAATGCAGATGTGAATCAGATCAATATGATTGGGTAAGGGTAATTTACTCAAAATATGGTTGTTTACTGGCCAGCTCAGTTTAGAATAATGCATAAAAACATAAAACATTTCAAAATAGCATTATGTTAGTTAATCATATTGATAGCAGCAGTTGTTAAGGATCCTCACAATGAGAAGATACATAATTCAGTTTGTTTCTGACTGATGATGGACTACTTGGACAATTGGCCATTGCATTAATAAGATGGTCTTCCTTCCTTTGAAAGAGAATATAGTAACTGCGACAAGAGACTCAAACCCTAGGTTGTCAAACGTGGCGGCTCTTAGAGAGGTGGAGGCCTCCACATCGTATTTTGGACACAAACAGATTCATTTATAAACTGGGATGGCAGAGGAGATTTGACAGCATTACAGAGCAACAGACATTAAAAAAACAGAATGAATAAATGAGCCAAAGAAAAATCTTCTTTTGTTGACAGAAATAAAAGTCTATTTGATTTAGCCAGAACGTCGTGACTCAAAAAAATAAGGAACATTGACAGATATGAACAATGTCCAGGATTACAGAATATAACAAAACAATTGCTGAAATAGCAATGAAAAAAATACACTTTGGGACGCACAACTGATTTAAAAAAAAAAGATTTGGTTAGCAATGTATTATTTAACAACTCTGTTCACGCTTATTCTCAGACTGTTAGTGTAAAGACATCAGCAATAAATCCTGCCCACATTAATGAGAAAGAAATCTTCCCGTCACCGAGAAAATATTCACCGGAAGGTTGGACCAGAAGATGAGGGCTGTTTAATATAGGCCTGTATTACGTTAGACAGCATGTCGGTTACAATCTTTTTTTAAACATATTTTCACCACTATTTAAGATCAGCAGAAAGAATGTTGAGGAATTCAAATTCCTTTTGACTTATTACCATCTCCATTCTACTCTGTCTGACCTTCTCCTTTTCCTCTACCCTATGATCAATACCTAATTGTGCACTGGCTAGTTGCCCAGTGCCTTCCTACTAATGTAGAAGCCAATCACTGGCCCCAACTGATGTGCAGAAACGCTTGAACAACTTTCCTCTTTTCCTTCTCAGAACAGCCCCCCATGACCCCAACCGGTCCGACATTATGGCTGATTACTCCAGATAAACTGTAAATGTTCCTAGTCTGATTTACTGAGACAAGAAATTTCAACAATACTTTTCTTCACGAGTGAATTCAGGAAAAGGATGCATAACAAAAATCTCAATATCTGTTCTTAATGAAAGTGGAATGTTTCATTTTTGACTGAATCAACAACAGACTAACAGGCTTTTCTATTTATTTCTTATACCAAAATTAGTTTCTGAGTGGATACATACCACACTTAAAATATGCAACACAAAGATGTATAATGCAAGTGAACAACTGTTTTTCAGCAATAATAGCATTAAAGAGCCCATTAACACACACCACTTATTTTTTGGATGTGTTTATTTGTAACAGTATTACAGGTTGGGATACATAAATCAAGAGAAAACGAATATTTCTAAAAATCCACAGTAAAATGTTGTTCACATAAAGATAAAAATAATATGTCAATTTACATTAACAAACTGTTATCTGAGGTAAAGTTAAAATACAGTGCCCTCCAGATTTATTCATACCCTTGTTAAAATGAAACAAAAACCTGATTCACCAGAACACAAAAAGAGGCCATTTGGATTGGTCTGTCACGGTCAGATGAAACAACAATGTAGCTTCAGCGACACGCTTACCGGTGTTTGGCACAGAGAAGGTGAGAAACATGCTGAGGAAAACTTAAAGCCCACTGTGAAATACGAAGGCGGATCTATTTTGCATTGGGAATGTTTCCCATCTTTCCTTTTTTGTTTGTTTTACATGGTACTGGTGCCCTTGTTAGAATACAGGGATGTATTCAATATTGTACCAGGACCAAGCTGGGTTGAACATGGCTAATAAACCCATTGCATTGAAATCTACAGATAAATGGTTAAGCGAGCACAAAATGGAGGTTCTTGACTGGCCATCCTCATTTCCATCTTAATCCAGTATAACATTCACAAAAGGAGTTGGAAGGAGGGGAGCTGGAAATATTCTCTGTGGAGGAATGGTCAAAAAGAGTCAAAACCTGATAAAAGACTGCAGGAAGTCTCAGCGTGATCAGAGCAAAAGATGAATGTACAAAGCATTGATTGCAGGGGTGAGAGTCATTTTGGCAGTCTATGGGGAAAAATAGGATGTTGGTCTGATTGTAGTTTGAGTTGCAATGAATTCATCTGTTCTGTTGAATCATTTACATTTAACACTTCGTTAAATTTAAAAAGGATATGAATAAATATAGAGGGCACTGTAGGTCTAAAAATGTACTAATGTTTCCTTTTCTTATTTTTTAAAATTTAGTTAAGACCAAAAATTATTCAAATTAAAATGGGACTCTGGCTATAAAGTAGAAAGTAGATGACAAGATGGGCAGTAAAACACTTTTACCTTTTGATTTGACTTTTAAGACCAGGAGATGAGCATCTCTCCTTATGAACTAACAGACTGGAGACAAGACTGTTTACACTGAGTGTGCAGGAGTTATATGCTTTGCGTATTGGCACTAAGACAGGGATTTTTCAGTCACCTTGCTCATAGGTGCGACAGAATTGCAAGTGTTCTCACACAGTATACTGGTAAACCAGAGAAAGCCACCTTGATCCTCTCCTCATACCCTTTACACTACAGTTGAAAACCAGCGGAGCTAACCAAAACACTTCAAACCTCATCTAGTCAAGATATCTGATGGGGGTGTTAATAGTAGGAATTAAGCAGAAAAGAACCTTTCAAACTGGCAAAATAAACTTTAACTACATAGTACTAGACACAAACAATGAAATAATACTGTTCCTATAAGAGAACTCAAACCCCAAAATAACTTAAAAATAAGTCTAAATATGAATGAGCCAAAACGCTCAATAGAAGATGATATTTGAATATGTAATCATTCTGGACATTTCATCTCCATTCTGGAGATTGAAAAACTCACTTGAATATTTAGTGCTTGGTTCAAACCGCACATTCTACTGTAAATCAGATCAAGGCTCCTTGTGTCGAACTCAAATCCTAATGTAAAGAGTTCATATCGGGCTGTCATAAACCCAGCTTTGAAGCTCACTGACAAATCTTCATCTTGGCCTTTCTATACGTTCATATAACCCTAAATTTAATATATATTCTACCCATGACAAAAGCCAAAACCATATGTTATCAAGTACTATTTACAAATGTCAAAGGGTGTTGTTATGTTAAACTAAACACCAGCTAAGATGACTAAGCACAAACAGAGGCAGTACTTGGCCATTTCCAAGCATCTGATCTCTTTATGGATTAAGCTTTACGCAAACGGTTTTTACGCAAACGGTTTTTACGCAAACG
>JAOYSI010027974.1:35360-101517 GCA_025775065.1 Hiodon alosoides
CATTTCCAAGCATCTGATCTCTTTATGGATTAAGCTTTACGCAAACGGTTTTTACGCAAACGGTTTTTACGCAAACGGTTTTTACGCAAACGTTTTTTACGCAAACGTTTTTTACGCAAACTACCCAATTCTTGCCTTTTGTGACTTGTGACTTTCCTATAATCGAAGGCAAACATGGTCTATTCTGAGTTTTACGTTACCGATTGCCATTCAGAGTCTTTATGCTCCAGTCACAGTGTAAATCTACTGGTAAAAACCTAGTCTAGTTCAGAAAAAAAATGTGCCTAATCCTTGACTGAAGAGGATGTGAATAATTGAATAATGATTATTTTAATGAAAACGCTTAAAACTTCTGGTTTTATACTCGATTACTGAAAAACTAAAATTTGAATATGCCATAATGTTTTGATTAAGACAAATAAGCAAAATAAAACATAGTTTAATCACAAATGTTCATATTGCTTGAATAAGACCTTGAGTTCATACTACTGAGGCCTGCCTATTTTATAGCACAGAAGTCCCGGTGAGAGAACAAACAGTATTATTTACAAAATGAATTTGGCAAACTAAAGTTAGGATGTCTTAAAGCCATTTTACCCTAAACATTTTTACCCCAACAGCTCCATTGACTTATAAAATAAAAATTCATTTTAATCTGTCTTTTTTAATTAGTATTGTACAAAAGCTATAGAGAACGAATAGTTCAATCACATAATTAGTTTTGCAACATCCATGCCCCTTAGTGTCCACTTAAACCAACAACAGCTCTCTTCTGAGTCATTACATGAAGAGAAATTTGGCAAATCATCCCCATCTTCAAAGAATGATTCACAGAGCCTTTTTTTTTCTTTTCTGCACGGTGCACTCTAGCAGCAGAAACCTAAACAAAGATAGTAATCCCTTATATGATTTTAAAATCTATTACTCCAGTCACTTAATCATACCACTCGTTTCATCTGCATTGTCACTGCAAAACAGGGTAACCCTGCTGATTCTCGTTCTGGAGAAGATCTCGTTCTGCATGTAGTGGGTTCAAGAAGGATGAGGGTGGCACCGCCCCGTGTGGTTTGATATGTGCAGGAGGGTCCGGTCCGTAGTGGGAGAGAAAGGCTGTGTATACAGAGACTCCGGTAAGGCTGGGCACGTACGTGACTGAGGAAAGAGCGGCTTGGGCTGACGTCTCACTGTCAGTCAGAGTGACACACGGTGTTGAACCAATAAAGGTAGTAGGAAAGAAGAAAAGAGAGTAGCATCTCCCGTTATGTTCAGCAGTTAGTCAGTGGAGCGGCATCAGGCTGAGCTGGCCGGAGCACTTGACCCCGCCCTCAGGGGGTGGTGCTTAATAGAAAGAAGACCACCGCAACGGAGGACAGACCTGCTGCAGGGGAGGCGGAGTTCAGAATCTCCTGCCGTGGACAGACAGCTGGGAGACCAAATAAAAAACAAAACAAAACCAAACAACAGTCTTTCACCTCCTAATGTTCCCCAGCAAAACTCAGCTCTGTGCAGTGTACCCATTATTCCAGTTTCTTCCCTTTGTTTATCTGGGCATAGAGAGGATCCTTCCCCTGTGAACATAAGAGACACAGTCAGCACGCCAGCAGTTTCTAGTTCCGAGGCTGAAACAATGCAGAGTGGACTAATCTCATCAAAAGTAAAAAGAAAAGCATTTACTTCCAAATTATATTTGAACTCAAGTAACGTAAAATAATTTGCAATAATTAAAATAAATAGAGGATAGAGAAAGACATACAAACTGTAGAAAGATATAAACAGACAGGGTAGAGAGAAACTATATAATTGAAAAGTAGAATATAATATTGTTTTATGATAAAATGCAGTAAATTATAAATAAATAAAGTAAATAATATATGATTATTTCCTGTAAACCTTTATTGTTGCTTTTCAGCCTTTTCTGCTAATGGGTGTATTAAATTTGTTTTTTTAAGGAAACAGGACAGACAGGACTCCTGCACTACAAAAGCATGTGGCATTTCTGAACACTGGGCCCATTTCCTACAGGAGGTGAGTGAGAAAGTGTACGGACAGCAGGTGGCAGCAGTGTCCCTACGATAGAAAAAAATAACACGGACGGCTGACTTTTTTGATTGATAACAGCTATGGATGCCGCCTTTTCTCCCCTTTTCCTGAGTAAGAGGCTGCGATGTAACGATGCACTTACTCATCAATGTCGAACACTAAGTGGAGCACTAATGCCTGTCCTAGTTTAGTCTGAATCACAGAAAAACTACTTCAGGGCTAAGTATGACTCATTTATAATATTCTTACAACCACAGCTAGCTAAGAAAAAGAACATTGGAACAAAAAATACTGGTGCTGGAACATCATGTTTGGTCAATTATCTCAATGAAAAATGCAAATGCAATTAGGGAAAGAGCTGAAAGCTCTGGTGTTAAATGGTACCAGTGCAAAGGCTATAAGTTTAACATTCTTCTCACAGTCACTGCAGAAATGGTTCGCATCCAACTCAAACAGAAGTGAGCAGTCTTAGCCAGTCAGAAGAATAGGCGTGGAGACGGAGAACACACGCAATACTGCACAATAAGGGAGCTGATGTCGAGCACCACTGCCAGATAGGGGTCGGTGAACAAAGCATAACTGACTGGGGGGCCCAGGAGCCGACTCTGGTCTGGAGGTGAGAGCCCAACAGGGCCAGATGTAGAACAGAAGGACGCTGCCAAGAGCTGTTACCCTTTTTCCAGGGCAAACAGTGACAGAAAGCAAAAAAGATATCAGTGGCGGTCGCTTTGCATTATTCATCTACACTGACATCCCAGCACCCGAAAAAGGAGAGACACATTCTCCCCTCCTCCTCGGAGCGCAGGGTGGGCTAACACAACACGCCACTGGCATCTACCCAGGCTGCTCAGAATCGTGTTCCAGCCAAGCAGCGTGCATCGGTAAATGGACCGTGAGAATATGCCATTTCACACATGTGACCACAGGGACTTAATGGTATTGCTCTGGACAAACACAGGCTCCCTCCGTTCCATGTCAGTCCAAATGACACAGACAAGGGGCTGGGACTGCATCCATGCTCCCATGGGTAATGTTCAGCCACTAGCCGGAACAGGTCTTCGTTACCTCCAATGGATTAACTGTGACTGACGTCTCACATGAACTCGTGACTTTGCAACACTGCTGTATCTAACCAAACCACATTAGAAATTCTCACATGGAGTCCCGTCTGATACCCGCTGTCATTTTGTTTAGAATATAGACAATTACAACCAGGAGGAGCTAAATTATCTTCTCAAGACCTCTGAAGTGATCAAGGATTCAAGTGTTATTGTTAAAACCAATTGTTACATTGAAACAATTGACTTCACAACTGAACATTATGTGAAGCGAGTGCAGAAACTGTAATTTTATCCTTTGTTGTGAATGGTGCAATAAACTGCTAGTGCTTAGAATGAAATCAGTCAGCATCTTGGATCTGCTGACAAGCGACTACAATAGATACTTGTTGACACATCCACAAAAGCCACTGAAAGCCCATTAAGTGCCCAACATCAAAGTTTCGTAAGTTAGATTGAACTCAAAAGGGAACTATAAAAGAGTGCGACGCCACCTGTTTTTTTTTCAAGGGTTTACATTTGACATTTGTGTCATTTAGCAGATGGCTCTTATCCAAAGTGAAATACAAAAGTGCCATGGTTTGCTATTCTTTTCATTTGCTAACTTGTATGGTTCTGTACATGGGTTTAGTTCTGTACACTGCATATATTTACCACTATCCTGCAAGTTTTTTTTCTTGCCACAATTAAAGTGGTCTGGTTTTGGATAAATTTTGGATATCCGTTGAATTTGTGCAAAATTATATGTAAATCAAAACTTTTTAATAATCAGTGCAATCTGTCTAGTACATTTAGGAGACAAATAGTGTAACTTTACTGGAATTGACAGCAACAACACTGGTATTTAAGTTAGAACTAGGGTACTATCCTCCTGTGTGATTCAGTTGATAAAAGTGCTCTCCTGAGCACAGACTGAGCCCTATGAGGCTTGCAGTACAGTCAAGAGTAACGCGCCTGTCCTCCAGCTGGCGCTGAACTGCTAGTAAGTGTGTTAGCTAGTAATTGTCGAGTGTTAAACAGACAGATGGCTAGAAGTCGACTCTGATTGGAGGAAACTCCCTGCGTGTGGTGGCAGGATTTGTAGTGAGATGCATTAGCACGACTAGCGATTCCAAATTAGGGAGAAAATACAAAAAATAACAGCAAAAAAGAAATAAGGTACTTTGAAAATAAAGAGTCTATTTACAGCATATTTAAAAAAATACATATTTACAGTAATTTTTAAAAGATTGTAGAAGATATCACAATTTCCCACAATAATCAACAGAGAGCTGTTGTACTTACAGTCGTTAGGCAGCTTTGGGGAGAGAAGCCGTCGATACACGAAACAAGACACTGCGCGTACACGCGGAACACATAGCACCATCCAGCACAGCACATACCCTCATCAGGCAGGAGTGGCAAGCGTGAACGAGAGAGGCGCCATGATGCACAGTCACAATGTGTGGGTCAGTGAAGGTGGGGTGAGCTGGGAAGGCGTGCTTGGTTCAGCTGACGCCAGGCGGAGCAGGCCAACATCGAGAAGGGGGAAGAAGAAGGACAGATACCTACCCTGACCTGCACTATCTAGCTACCGACCTGGGGACTGAGCTGATCGCTGGAGGTCTCTGCTGGGGGCTCGCTGGCCAAGGGTGACTGGGAGCCGCCGGCCTGGAACAACCAAAGAGAAGGGGACACCTTTCACAAGCAACATCGGCCCCAACTGCTTAACAACTCCATCAAGATGTGCAAAAGGGTGAGCAAATGCCTCTCAGTCATTCAAACAGCCAGTCGATACTTTTGACAAAATGTTTAATTCGTATTTGCCCTTCCCATTCGACAAGGAGGCTCTTCGCCTTTCAGCCGCAATGCAGGACTGTTCTAAGTTGTAATGTTGCTCCCTGTTAAGGGTTTTAAGTGGTCTATCAAGTCTTCCAGTCTCCCTTCTCTATCTTGCACAGATTATATAACGGTGCTTTAGGAAATGATTTCAATCAAGGCAGGATGCTTCCTTAGGTTCAAGGCTAGCTGTGTTTCAGCAGCGATATTGCACAGTACGATAAAATAAATTAATATATAGCAATATATACTGTGGTATAACAAACACACATATGCATTTATGTTAACTTAACATTTATTCAATATCTTCATATTAATACTGATCTGTCTTTGAATATGTAGTTGTCGTGAGCAAAATATGTTTAACAGCATGTTTGTACAAAGCTCTAGAAGTGACATGCAAGAGAGAAAAATGTCTTGACAGAGTGACTTAACTCCAGGGAAATAGCCCTATATCCTGAGGGAAAGATGTCATGTCTTAAGGGCACAACTCTTGTACTGTTACCTCAAAGCGATAAAACGTCACTTTTATCCATTAAAACGTTCCCTGGATAACCTGAAATGTTCCCCCCGGCTTACAATAACGCTCGATGTTGAAAACGTTTTAAAACAACAACACCAACAATATTTGCAATCTGCAAATTCCAGTCTGTGCTCGGGCAAGCACCAATACAGACAGAGACTGTAATATGATGTAATATAACGAATTAGGTATTGATTAACGACACAACTGATGATAACAATGTTTATGGCTCCCTTTTCCTCAAGGTCGCACCCTTTATTTATGACACATTACTCCGAAACCCCCACCCTGCACACCCTGTACTGCTACACAGCGCCCCCTGCACACCCTGTACTGCTGCACAGCGCCCACTGCACACCATCTCCCCGTACTGCAGTCCCGCTCCTTGCCCACAGCACTCACAGTGTCCTCCTCTCCACTTCGACTGGGGCTGCCCTCTGCCTCCCCGAAAGAGTCGTCAGTCGGGGGGTCACTGGCATGAGAAGCGGAGGATTTGGAGGGAGAGCTCTGCCTGGGCGCCGGGGTGGGGGCTGGAGGGAGAGAGAGACGGAAAAGCAGCTCTAATGCAGAGTGGAACCAATCTGGGAGTACCTTGTAGTGGGCTCTCTGTTTCTTATATTTCTCATTATGAAGGTTCATTTCACTACAATTACAATTCCTCTGGCATCAAGGAGAAGGAAGAGAATGTGCAAATTACACAGTCAGAATTGAATATGCATTGTGAATTTGCATTTGCCCCTAATAGGACTCAACAATATTCTTCCCAAATAAATAAATAAAGTGTTAATCACAGTTCTGACTGTACAAAATATGACCACTCAGAAAACGTAAAACAGCCTTGGAACTTGGAATAGCAAATGTGAATTGCTTACAGATATTACTGCATTCAGTCATAAATCATTTTGAAATACTTGAAGTTTAATAGTAAACTATGGTAACTATACACTATGGTGTATAAACTATCTCATACATTAAATAATACTTTATTTTCTAGACCAACAACATATTTAATTTGTGTATAATAATTATTTGCTGGTTTTTAATTTTGAGCATAATGCTATGAGTTATTTGTGTGCAAGATAGAAGGCCTCCCATTCATTCTCAGACATTCAGACAGCTGAATGTTTTTGAGGAACCCTGCATCTTTTCCTCATTCTGGAACCTTTGTTCATTATTAACTCAGGCTTTTATTCCAATCCATGGCTCTATCCCCCTGGGCTCAAACAGGACACAACCACCTGAGACCCACAACATGCTATGGGATTTTCATGTATCTTATACCTGTCCACAACCACACATATTAACTGATTAACTAAGAGACGTCACTTCAGTTTCAGATTACAACAGTAGCACTTTTAATGCTTTACACTTGTTAATTAGACGATGTGCGCTTTGAGCATTCTTGTCCAGAGTGAGCATGAAATTTAAATGAGAGAAAAAAAAAAACAGATTTAAGTGTGGTGAAGTTTTTGCAAGAATATTGCTTTAGCCCTGGAGATTTCAAACCAATTACCCTTTCGGATACTTTACATGCAACATAAATGGCTTCTCACAACAGTGAAGTTTTCACTTCCGCTGACACTCATTTACACATGGAGAGGTTTGGCTGACACCGTGTCTCTTCTCTCATGCAGTAATTAGCATAACACAATGTGAGGGACTGTAACAGACCGCGGTGCAATCTCACAGGACTGTCAATAATTACACCTCTCCCGAACACCTCACAACTGGGAGGAACTGCTATTACATTGCCCCCTGGAAACCATTCCTTCCCCACTAAATCGAATGTCATCTTGGTTTTCAGACCATGGCGTTTTTCTGCCAACTCTTTGCGGGCTTTTCTTCACGTCGGAAAGATAATACGGTTAACAAAGCCTGTACTTTAATTTCCGCCAACCGACCTTGTGATGAACATGGTAACGTATTGACAATATGCAGTAATTTTGAGATTGTGACTCAAGACACTCGCTTTAGAAAAAACAATCACACAAGTTTCACGGCGATACACATGCAAACTATCTGCTTTTCTAGTTTACCTTCCTGAACACACACACACAGACACATACAACTTGAATCAAAATCCTTCTAGAGATATATTTTTTTGTTTTTTAGAGATATTTGCCAAAACGAATGGAAGGACCATGTGAGAGTGAAGTGAAGGAATTGCTTCGCAGCTATGCCAAAGAAGAAATCCAGAAAGAAACTGTCCAGGTACTGTGCTCGATGCAGCTATTTATAAAGAGACCGGCAAAGACTTGCTGACCCGGGGGATATACTGAACCAAACAACAGATTATAAGCAAGGTGAAACCCAATTCCACGCTATCAAAGACAACAACTCAATATCCCACCTCTCAGACTTCCCGACTAAAGCCCTGGGTGTATAAATGACAAATGGCGACAAGAAATGTTTTTTTCTTTCTTTTTTAACTGGCAAAATGCTGTAAATCCAGTGTGAAATCCAGGATCAAAGCCTAGGGAGACTTTTGCAAGGAAATTCCTTAAAGGGTAGTTTGCTGACCACCTCTGGGGGATCAGGGGGGTGGGTGAAACGAAAAACTCACGTGAGTTGGTGGAAGGCGTGGTCGACGTGACCGGGGTCAGGTTCATCTGGGAGATGTCAAAGTCGTCGCAATCGTCCGTGTCCTGGGATATGCTCACGCGGCTGAAGTAGCTTGACAAGGCATCGGAGGTGCAGGCCAGGGTGGGCTGATCCACTTTGCGCCCTGGCAGGGTGGACGCCTTGCCCATTTGAAGCCTCTGACGGGAGCGGTCAGCATGCTGGGGGCTGGTGCTGGAGGCAGAGGGAGGCTCGCAGGAGGGGGGAACGGCCGTCACTTGGGCCAGCGTCTGAAACATTGCCGCTGGCAAGGGACCCACAGTTTGCGCCGGCATGAAGGCAGCGGGGGGAAAGGCACCTGCCATGGCAGCCCATTGTTGCTGAGTAGCAGGGAAGATGTTGGCCTGGCCCCAGATCATGGGCTGGGCTCCAGGGATGACCTGAGCGACCGGCATGGGAGACTGCATGCCGAAAGCCAGGGGTCCCTGTGCGGCAAATGGCTGCTGACCCCAGTGTGCTGGCTGGACAGCTCCCATGGTGACATAACCTGAATGACATCGGTATAAGAGCTGTGGGTTACTCAAGCTTTGAATGTAACTGGTACTACTAATGTACTAAAAAAAAAACAAGAAAAACCCAATAGAAATGATGCTGACTCATCTAATCTTCAATTATGCAGACTCAGATTCTTAAGTGATTTTCTTTATTAGAAAATTATATCCTTGCCATTAATTCTGCCGAATTAGCTTACAGGAGAGTCTTCCTTCCTTATCCAGCAGGTATTTTGTTTTATTTATATATAAGCAATGCACACTTTAAAGCGTTGTTATAAAGGTTATTGTCATAAAATTGAAATTTTAATATTCAAAAACATTAAGGAAATATTAACCATCAGTAATGAGTTTTTTACCTTTAAGGATCACAGAATTTTGACCAGATATACCAAATCACCTGAGTGTGCTAAGTGTCATGTGACACTTACGGCAGGTATTACAGTTCTGCCAGTGACATCACTCAAACTATGTGTAAGCACAGACATACGCTCTCACCATACTGGGCAGTGGAGAGATCTGTTCCAGATTGCTCTCACTGGGAGCAGTGTGTGAAGGAGATGCCCTCTGTCTGCTCTTTGGCAGGAGGATAGCAGTTTCAGCTCTGCTGAACACATGGGCTCAAATGGAGGTTTTTTCAAGGCCTGTAGGAGGGCATTTTATCTCCAATGGAGAACAATGTTCTTCCTGCGTGGCCATAGCTACCCTAACCAGACCCCTCTCAGAAATTGGCACGATGGAAAAGTGGAGCCCACTTTCACATGGCAAATTCAGAGGCTAAATCCACAGCTGCAGGCTCAACGTGTTTCACATGGTGCCCTTCACTAACTGAGATCTCAGCAATTGGGCAGTTCCCGTGTCAGGGTCAGAACGAAAAGCAAGTAACAATCAGTTAAGTAACTATCCTGTTGTCCGACAGAGTACTCTACAAGAGGATTTGGAATCCAACGTGCTACCTAAGTTGGCACCAAGTAGCTTTTGCATGGTTCACTCAGTGAACCCTTCATTGAGTCTGCTGCAGACCCAGCATACGCAGGAGTCATGGGAGACTCCTAGAACTTCCCACACAGTTGTGGAATGTCCTGTCTGCTAATAAAAGCAGCACACGGAAACAAGGAAGGTGTCCGAGTTGCTGTCGACGTTTCGCATGCGGTTTACTCTGATTTACGCATCGAATTGGATTCACAACACCGAGGCTGCATCGACAGAATTCGCAAAGACAATGTCAATGCTGTGTCAACGCAATCAATGACCCAAAACGAAGACTAGTTTCGAGTACACAGACCCAGACGGCATCAGAGACTGACAAGGGGGTGTCGTGAGATGTCAGGAGTGCTACTTAGTCACAACACAAAGACATTTGTAGCACCCAAAGGCATAAACAGCTCAGCCAGCGAAGTTAAGCTGTACCATACACCCACAGCCAAGCTTTTAAAAAAGCAGGCTGTCAGAGGATCTGTGGCAGAGCCCTGCGCACAAAACGATTAGCTCTAGTTACTGAACTTCCCTGTGGAGACACAGAAAACATGTGAAAACACACAGCCAAAACAAATGATTCAGACAATTAGTTCTACTAGTAAAACTGAAGGCTTAAAACATTGAATACACACAAAAAAAAAACGACAATGTGTTACCAACGGGAAGGGCGAAAGAAATGGCAACTTCCTAAGGGCAGACAAGCCTCAGGGGGCTAGCTAACACACAAACCTCAACACTTAAGGCAAAGTGACCAGACAAACCAACAAAAATAAAAATATATTTTCAATCACTAAGAGAGGCAACAGAGAAAGATACAAGAGTAGACTCAGCTCTGTATCTGGAAGAAAAAAGAGGCTGAATATATTTATAATATAATATTGTGGTCACATGACACAGCACACTTGTGTGATATGGCATATCCGTTCAGAATTCTGGGGCTCCTAAAGGGAATAAAACCCATTAGTGACGGTTTATATTTGTATTTGAAAGGGAAGTTAATAATATTACTGTACCCCAAGCGGAAACAAGATTTCATTAAGTGATATTTTGTCCTTTACTTTAGTCCTTTTGGTACATTCCTTAGCAACACAATCATATTCAGCATGAATACACAATCACTGCTAATGGAGGTGAGGTGTACCTGAGGGCACAGACGCAGGATTAAAGGGGGTAAAGAGCTCTGATTGAGGCTGATGTCCCAGGGCGGGGTCCAGCGTGTTGGCCGGAGATGCAGGGGTCTGCAAGGACAAGCAGCAAAGCTCAGCTCCATTCTACCTCTCAGCAGAAGTCATGCTAACAAGCAATAAGCGACTACTTTATCACACATCTGTGACTCTCTACATAGCACCTCTGCAGTGTTAAATATACAGTACGGGCTCAGCTATTACTGTCTTAAACCGAGTGGCTTAAGAAGTTAACACAAGTGGAGAACTTACAGAAGGAGAGGTGATGTCTGGAGGAGTGGACATGTCTCCAAAAAGATCTAACTGGTTGATGTTCTGCAGTCAAAAAAGAGAGATTTCACAGAATGTGTCAGTGTGTCAGTCTTTAAACATGGCACCAACCTCTGGCAAACACTGGGTTTCTATACGGAACAATTTCGGTACGCTTCTGTCACAAAGAAACTAATGAAATGGGCTGTTAGAGAAGACGCTCCAATGAGAAATATGAATTGTGATGGCATACTTACAAAAAATGAATCATGGTCTTCAAAAAAATTACATCAATTTTATTTCCTATCTTCTCACTTCCCTGTTATATCTATTATTCCTACTCAAAAAGTACTGAAGTTCTCGTGAAAGAACTTCTCGGGCCCGTCTAAGGGCTGTCTAGGTCTCACTTGGTTGACCTTGCCATGGTTTGTGTCAATTTCCACCAGTTTTGGCCAATTCCACAACATCAGAGTGGCATTAAATGGAGGGTGGCATGAAATGGATGGGGTAATGGAACAGGTTCTCAAATCCTCACAACAGACAAACAGATCATATAGATGATCATTGTGCTTTTCCCCTTCTCCCATATTAGTACATTTAATAAAATGTTGGTTTCTAAAAAGGTAAAAGCAGGCAGACCATGAATACCATCTGTTTATATGTTTTTTGCACTGTTTCACACACAGTCAACAAGGTGAGGGGAGGCACAGGAAAAAACTAAACAAAAAAAACATCAGCATGCAAAAGGAGATTTATCATCAGTGCTTGGCAAATACAAACACAAAGTGAGAGGAAAAGACTCTGAAAACGCAGAAAAATAACAGAACTCAAAAGAACGAACAGTAGATGACAATCCACTGACAATCAGACAACAAACAAACCAACACTTTTAACTCCATTCCCTGGTGTTAGCAATAAGCATGGCAGGAGGATGACTCTGAGAGGAATGCAATTAAGAGATGTCATTTGAGACTGAAAGTGATGAGGACTAATTCTAATGAAAAAGCAGGAAGTAGTGAAAACGTGTGCAAAGTGAAAGGGCTGCTGTATAAATAAATCACACATTTGTAAACATCCTACATATATTGTCCTAGATAATACCATTGCATGTTCCTGTACCATTAAAGAGGACGACATTGACTTCAAGGGAAAATGTGACGTGTTTATTGCCTTCTGTTGCTGAGGCAGACGTGCCTGACTGATCTAGTGTAGCTTGAATGTGAAGAGACTGCGTTCTCAGACTCCAGGGCAGGGTGAATACAAATCACTGAGTAAAACAGCTGCTGAATATTAGCTATCAATCTGTTTTCCAGACCAAGAGGATCCCATGAGGGTCCATGAAGGGTCCAGAGGGCTTCAAACACGGAACATGGGGGCGGAGGGCTAAAATATGTGTCATTTGTCATTACAGACATTACATTTTAGGTGTAAAAAGCATTTGAAATGGTCAGACGCAAAATGAAGCTGCGTGCTGCACCAGAGGGGAAAAGACATTTACATAAACGCCCACAGCCATATCAGCATACAATCCTAAATGGCAACGTCTCTGACAATGGGATTCACACAGTGGGAATGATTTGGCAGATGACAAACGTGGCCGGTTGTAGGAGTAATTCTCTTCAAAGTGCAGTCTGTCTGCATCTGGCTCTGCTAGAATGTATCCCAGCTCTTGCGGCCGGTCTAAGCTGAATCCCCACTGTGGCTGTTCACACACTACGTAGACTTCTCGGTTTACTTTCTCCAGGGACAGTGTAATAATCCACACGCGTGTGTTTCACAAGCAATTATCCGGCCCACTCGGTTAACATTATTTCCCGAATCTCTGATTTTCTGACTGTTCACACAAACAAATTTCATGTTTATTTTTTGTATTACGAAGTCGGACCAACGGTTTTAAGATTAAAAAATAATAATAATAATAATTGATACCATGAATGAGAGTGGCATGATAATTGTCCGTCCACACAATGTAGAATGCTGTGAAACTAACTTTATGGTAAATGAGCTCATATGTAACCAATTTAAATGCTGACATTCTCAGCGTAGACCTTCTGTTAAAAAAGTACTTTGGTCATTTGTTATTTACAGAACAGGCCCATCCAAAAAAGGTTACAGCAATACTAGGAAACCACATCTTAAATCTACCCTCAAACATGGATGGGACTTTCTAGCTGTACACTCTGAAATAAAGATAAAGGAAAAATATAAATGACTATATGAGGGGCTACTTAAACATGAGAACCACTCGGCATACATAAACACTCACATAAACACATAACACAATGAGGTCGGGTCGTGAGTTCAGCACAAAATCGCATGAAATAATAAACTAATCAATGTGGTGGGACACATCCAAGGCGGAGATCATCTCCGTCGTGTAAGCCTTTTCAAACTGCTTTGTGTGCCATTAGTAATGAATGACAAGTGAAAGTTTCAGTCTACAAAATCTTCTTATGACTGGTGAGCATCTACTGGAATTAAGGATTTGGCTTGTACTCCGTGAGACGCGCAAGCCTGCCAGCGCGTTTTTGAAGCCCGTCTGCTGGACTTTCTCTGAGCTAGCCCGAATGTGGGCAATGGGGGAGGTCTCAATGAAGGCAATGGACAAAGTAGGGAGCTATAAGCACTCGACAAGCTCCAACTGAATGAACAGACCAGCAATAACACCTGAGAAATGGAAGCCAATTATGTTATGCCCATTTCAAGGGAGATAGTGAAGCGTGTGTTTTGTTATAAATTTTACATTGCCAGTCAATAGCGAATTGATCGTTTTTGCCGAGCTGTTTTTAAACGGAAACAAAGATCCATATTCTTTAAGTAAATATTAAAATCATGTTTGTGAAACTTTTTTTTCTTTTCTTTTTTTCATTCTTAGAAGACCTACTATCTCCTTTGCAAATGGTTCCATTTTTTTTAGGCCTACCCAGATGGAAGAAATATATTTAGTCTTCCTCCTTTAATTTAAAAACACAAATCATCCTACTCCAATCTGGAATAGCGAAGTTCATGAAAAACCTCCTGAGACTGATGCATTGTTGCCCTCAGACATTGCTTTGTTAATGAAATATATTTACTGTCCATATGGGTAGTTTGGAGTCAAGCATTTCCCACAAGATTACTACACTGCATGCAGCTACACCAACACCACCTCGAGCAAACCTCTCAATATTCCTGACAAGAGCATCGAGAAAGCCAACACACATTTTTTCAGTTAAGATACCAAGGGCAATGATATACTGGAAGGCAAACTATGTGAGAAAAACCAAAAAAAAAAAATATACTGTGGTGCGATTTCTAAACTGTAAACTATGCTATAGAATCTTTTCAAATTGAGCTGAAAATGTTTGCTATGTAGTTCAGATTGGTTAAGTCTAACACTTAAATCTATACCAATTTAACCTATTTTTCAGAAATAATACTTGGCTCCATTTGGGGGTGGGGGGGGTGGCGTGAGTTGGCAGCAACTGAATATCTGGATTCTTCAGGTATGGGAGAGGAGGCCCAGTATCTCTATTTAAAATCCTGGTCTACATGCTAACACTCAGGAGAACAGAAGAGAAGCCAGGAGCAGATGATGGAGAGGTCTCACGCAGGGTTGTAGGACAAAAAAAAAAAAAAAAACCCTCTGTGCAACACGGTTTTGAGAAATTGAGAGGTTTGCCTGAGGGAAGCATGGAACAAAGTACAAACATCTACACTCACTGGGTGTCGTTTTGGAACATCATAGACCCCTTCCTTCTGCTGACTTGTAGGAACCTAGATTGGCGGTCAGTCAAGCCAAAAATGAGTAAACAACAAGTCATCTTGACAAAAAGTTAATAACTATGACCTTCTGCAGACATGTTGCATTGCTGTTAACCTCCAAGATTTATAATGCCTGATTTATAGAGGTTAAATATCAGAACATCTGAGGCCTTATTTATTTAATCTGACCTAAATTTTGTAAGTATATTAATGAGATGTTCATTAGGGTAAATAAATGATATGTGTTCAAGTGGAACCAAAATACTCATAGCATTAGATTATACATATTATACATATATCTTTATTTATAAACGAGAATGGTCTTGTTCTTGTCAAAACTAATTACCAAGATTTAAAATAATGTACTTTTTTACTGACCTTTTTTGTGAACCCATGCAAAATTGCATTTATGGGATAGTAGAGGAGACAGATTTTCTCTGTTTTATCTGAGAGATCTGGTGATTAGACACTGACATTTTAAATCACAGTCTATTCTCCTTGGCCTATTTATTTGTTTCTTTAGCTGGTTGCCTGGTATGTTTCATAGAAGCTTCTGTATGAACAGATTCTCCCCCCCCTTTTTTATTTAAAGGTAACACAGCAGTTGCCGGTGATTAATCTTTTTAGAGCTTTGGTCACCTGAAGAGGAGGGGAAGCCTGCTGCTTACTCACAGGCAGGAATAAATCTATGACCCCTGCAAGGTCAGCTCCCTCCATTCAGTGGGTGGCCCAGGGATGCAGTGATATACCTACTGAACTACCAGAACCACAGGGCCACCCTGTGGATCAGCAGTGAAAACACAAGACTCAACAGTGACTGCTGTTTCAAGGAAAAGCAGTATCATGTCACTCCTCTGACATCCTTACCGCAAACAAAATAATTCCTTATTTTTACAGCTTTATAAACTTGATTCTGGATGACCAAAGAATGTCATAACGGTTTACGCTTAATTTGCTAACAGGATATTACAAAAGTTGTACTACAATAACTTTTCAGTTCTACTATGCACGGCTTATAACCCAATCAAATTATACATCCTAAATGGCCCTTTTATTATGGTTGGAATAAGGAGCATAATGCTTTAATAAGGTGCTCCAAAGATCACATTCAGATAATGTTTATGTTATTTCTATTTTTTATCTGGAATCGGCAATTAATTTTAATTTTGGAATAGGCAATTGTGCAAATGCATCTCGGCTCATCGCTGCAAATCCTGTCACTACACAAGGGAAGGGTGAGGAAGTACAATTAGCCCCCTCCTCGGACAAACAGTCTTTTTTGGCAGAGGTTTTGTGCAGCGATATTATTTAGAACTAACGATGATGGTACACTGTGGTATACTGCGATTAAATCCAGTCAGATTATCTATATTACCACAAACCTGTCATGAAGACCTTCAAAAAGGTCTGTGCAAAATTATACATCTGATGTTGGATTATGTGTATCAGGGCAATTCCCTACTGATAATGAAGGGATTGAATGGTTTTTAAACTGCCATGTGTTGTATACTCAAGTCCTGGATGTTCTTTTTTATGAGAATCAGGCTCCTCCCCCTTTCTGAGCAAAGTGGAGGGGCTTGATAGTACCTGATATATGCTCTCTTCTGACTGGGGGTCACGGATCGGCTCGTGTCCAGCCTCAAACACAATGTACTACAACATCAGCAGCGCAGGAGGAGGGGGGGCGAAGGCAGAAAGAGAGAAACAATGGGAGAGCAGAGAAGTAATTGGTAAAACAGAGTCAGAAACCAGCGCGGCCCAATCATATTGCACTGTCATATTTACAACCCCTCTGCCTTGTGGGTTAGCCCCATCGATGCCTCTCATTGGAGCTCCCGAATGATTACAACCCATACCATCTGTCAACAAACACAACCAAACTATAATCACTTAGTTCACTTGACATTGTTCTGCTTACTGGACTGGGGTCTTTGTGCTGTAATTTCTACTATTTGGTATGGGAAAAATCATTCTCTAGTCTTTGATAATCGAATGTCAGCTCTACCGATCAGAGTTTAGACACCTGAAAAGGAAGCCACAATAGCCACTTTTGCACAATCGGGCTAACTCAGACCACACTAAATTCCAGGCCAGGCCAGACCACACCAAAAGCCCTTGGGCACCTGGACCTGTTCATTTTCCGTCATCTTCTAACTTCTATGCCACACCTAGTCCACTTGAACCCAGTCCTGATCTATAGTTAGTCACTATAGCGCCAAAAACACATTTGTTTTGGTTGTCGAGGAACTATATATATAAATAGTATATGAAATATATAAAATGGGTTTGCAAAATATGGAAAATAAATAACAAAATCCTTTAAAGAAAAGGCGGATTTGCAGCTCTAATACAACTGAAGCCACGTTGAACCTTTATTTTGAAATAGTCATTTAGAACAGCCATACTTTAGATTATAATTAGTGACACTGTGACATTAGACATAATTCTTGAGTATGACTGGGTGAAAATTGCATATTTCAAAAAAGATCGTTAAAAAATTTGGCATATCGAAGTACGATCTGCGACATGTTCAGCTGTGTCTTCTCGGGAATTCACAGTGAACACAAGAGATTAATGATGCCTTAAGGACTTTAACTTAACTTTACTGTACTAGGCAGGAATCAGCTATCCTATTAACGTAATATAGTACGCTATCATATTGTCTTATCTAACATGAGAAATGCGAACTAGCTGGCCAAGTGCTTAACAGCACCCTAGGTGTTCTACACAGGCAGCAAATGTTATTAACTCTACCCTTGAACCTGAACCACACTCCTGACCTCTCTCGGCTCGGTTAGACCCAAGGTTTTTGGCAAGACCAGGAATTCGGGGATTAAGCACAGATCTGACCCTCTTTATGCGGTGACCCTGACTCAAAAATAAAAGTGTGAAAGCAAGAGGCCCTAGTAATGCTCTAGGTCACCCAGCTCTGGCCCGATAGTGTTAAAGTGGGTATTGTTTCTTCTCCTTCTAGCCTGACCTGTCTATTGCCTGCACTGCAGTACCATCACCCACCGGTCTCTGTCTATTAATACTGCACAGCTGCGTGAAAGAGAGAAACATCTCAGCCAATGCACAAATCAGGCAATAAAAAAAAGTCCTTTGAGACAGCCAATCTAAGTGAGCCACACAGATGCATGCTTTCTATACCCACGTTGAGTTTGTCTGTGCATCGTGGGTTGAGCAAATGTACACTGCATTGGGAGCTACAAACGCGTATAGAAGCAGGTCTTATGCAGTCCTGATTTATTTCTCTGCAGTTCAGAGGTCGATGTATGGCTTCTTTTTAATCAAGGCACAGGTCTTCTAACAGCATGCAATATTCTTGATTTCATTGAGTCCTATAGCTTGCACAAGGCAATGTCATTCATTTTTTCAGCTGAGGGTTAAAGCTGTCTGTATTCAGTGAGTGCTGAAGAGTATTGCATCAAAAATAAGAAGCTGGACTACAGTAGGCATTGAAAAATCAGGGCATAGAATAATATCTTTAAAACACAGCACCAGTGAAAAAACTGGAATTTTTAAACAACCAGTCATTACAAATGATACATTATGTGTTAAGGATACAGAAATGATGAAATAACATGACTTATTAATTCAAGAGGAGAAAAAAGAAAAGTGGAGTGGAGTTAATTACTTTCATTTATACGATAGTAAACACCCATAACGAGAAAACATTTCTTTAAACGGTGCGGGTAAAGCAAAGCAATTCCACAGGATACATTAAGGGAATAAGTATGATTGGCGGTTCTGCAAAGGAAGTTACCTGGTACACTGGGTCCTCCATGTCTTCCTCCAATATTGTCTGTGCAAGCAATTGAAAGGCAGGAGCAGAGATTAAATAGAGAATGAGAGGTGGATAGGGGACAGTTGGGGGATGTTGGTGGAGGGCGGGGATTGGAAGATTGGAATGGTTGGAAGCGAATCGACAGATCAGACCAGACCAGAGAACAATGCGTTTTCCAACCCTCTGATTTATTAAAATTTCTTTCAGCTGTTCTCCCCTAACGTCCCTTTAAAACACACAAATTGGTTATTTGACAGATTTTGTCACATAATTGTACAAGCTGGTTTAATGTTATCACCCGGTGAGATCTATCAGCTACCAGTCACGTTCCTCACCCCGGGAAAAAGCCGCAGAGATAGCCATAACCCTCACAAACCCTTGATCTTTTTAATGGCACACTTAATTATACAGTCCAAAGCGGTGACTGCCTTTAACTTCAGCTGCAGTTCACACAAGTCTCCCAGCGTCTGTCCTCTGTGTCTCTAAAAATACGTATTTTTAATATTTATTATTTTAAAATATGTATAGAGTTATTATTGGTGCTCCTGTCCACAGTATTTATTCTTTGCTTTACACTGCTTTAATGTTTTATGACAATGAGGTTTAATGGGGTCTCGTGTTTTATAAAGTTTTGTAAACCTCTGTGTCTGCTTCTGCAGTTTTACATTTTTAATTTCCACACTAATTGTTTTTCACAAGCCCTATGATAGAGTGCAGGCTGTATGAGCATAGAGATGTCAGGGACATTTTAGGTTCTCACTGACAAGGTAAGAGTGCCTGCTTACAGAGCAGAGCGGATGCGCTTTACCTGATATACAGCCTGTTCACACTGCTTGTCCTTCTGTGCCTTCTTTTCCATCTCCTCCCGCTGCTTAATCTCGTAAATGAGTTGGAAAAGGTCACGCAGGTCGAGAATCACTGGCTCGGCCTATAAAACGAAACAGACGCCGTAGCTGAAGATACCAGCGCGTTCGCCAGGCTGTCGCGCTCTCAAAATTACAGATAAGCCAAACAGATCAGACCGGTTAACTAAACCCAAATTTCGCCCTTAAGAAATCCACCCCGCCGACAATTTCCCCGGCCATTAACCACCCACCTAAAAAAAAATGACTTGCCCTTGTGCTGCAGCCATTTTCTGTAAGCCGTTATGCATATGAGCATCTGCTAAATACGTCAAATGTAAAAGTGTATGGAATATCAACACCTGCCTTTTGCACCCCTGTGATCGGTGCAAATAAAATGGCTATAGGATGTAACCTCGGGTGACCTAGTGGGGAATGCGCCCACACCCTCACATAGTGCCGACCCCTAAGCGGGCTGCTGCATCTGAGCTGGCTCCTGGTGGCTCTGAGAAACCAGACGCATGGTTTCCGGAGCAAGGGGGGCACACACGCCACAAATGGTAACGGATCAGAACAGTCGGAACACAGATGTAGAGGAGAAGATGTCATGGCGGGGGTTGAGATACGTCTTGCATTGGAGGTCGGAGCAGTAAAAATGAAAGTTTACACCTTCCCTGGTGAAAAATGTATTACGTCACAAATAATGTTCTAAATATCAGTGATATTCTGTCATGAATCATTCCTTAATTTAAACCAAACAAAAAAACAAACAGATGATTATTCCTTGTTATATTTTTTTTGGGGGGGGGTTGTATCAAAGCCTACAATGAAAAAAAATAGCCCTGAAATAAACGACTCAACAAATGATCTAGAGGGCTTTTCTACATCAATCTATGTCAGCGACTACTGGGTCACGTTCAGTTCATCTCTTTGTGAAATGGGTGGGTTGTTAGACTCTGGGACACATATTCATCGATTTGATATGGGAAATCGATAGAGCACCCAGCCAAGGCAGAACATGCACCGCAGAGCAGGGCCAACCTGCAAATCAAGCTGGAGAGAATAAGACTCACTAACAAATACCTTGATACGGCAAGCTGTTTATGGGTAGAGGGGTAGGGGGGTTGGGGGTTATTTACTTGTCAAGTCAAGTCAGTTCAGTTCAGTGTGAAAAAGATACATGGTTTTGGGATGAAGAGCTTATATTATCATAACCGTGTAGAAATGTTTCGACGGGGAAACCATTTTTTGGGGGGTTCTTTATTGAGTCCACAGACCAGAAAGGGTTAAAAAAAGACGTTTAAAGGGATTAAAAAATGCAGTACTCACAGACTGAGCGGTCTTAATGGCCACGAAACGGTGGTTGCCCTCCTTCCCGCAGACGTAGCCAAAAGCTCTGTGGTCGGTGATGTCCTTTGCAATGTAGGAGATCTCGTGGACAGCATGGTGGTGCTGAAGGACCTATGGGTACAAAGAGTGCACGCAGAGTGAAGGTCTGCAGGGATGTTTCTCTCATTTCCACCTATCCTGGTTCATGTGGGGTAGTCAGATATCAACCTCAACAGCACCAACATGGCTGGAAGGAGAAAAACGTTAAACACGCACTAGTGCTTTAGAAATTTTTAAAATCTACTGCATTTTACCTCGAGAGTTTACGGATTTATTGTCAATTAATAATGCAATTAGTTGTATGACTGAAGTTTACGACATTTATTATTAGAAAAATGAATGATGTTAGCTTCTGTGGTTGCACAACACTGAGGCAAATGACGACTAGCTGTTGCTACGGCAACATGTTTTTAGTTTTCTTTTTATGATTGACCTACGAAACACAGACCAGTACTGAAAGCTTGAAATCACTCGTGAAATTACCCGAAACGTGGGTAACACTGATAGCGGTTATATTACTTGCTGCCTGAGTTGGAAAATGTGAACAATGTTTGAGCAACATGTGGATTCCCAGAGCACAAGCCTCCTCCTGGGGCAGATGTAATTGATTCTTGGAGAGTCCCCTGGCTGTCTGCAGGCCTTGGCCACTGCTCCCCACACAAAAAAAGGCCATGGCAGATGTTACGGAGCGAGCAGGCTGTTTCGCCCAAGCCTGTCGCCAGCTCACAGCACCCTTCATCTGGGCACTGACAACAAAAAAAAACTATTTTGAAGGTTGGAGAATTGTGTTCTTTTCACCTTCCTTCAACCTTCAACCGTTCTTTAAAATGTTTTTATTTATGTTTGAATCTGAAGTGCATTGGAGCATTGAGTTTTTTCCGTTAGATTCCAGCCATTTGCTTTGGAAGCTAAACTGCATGCTGAGAAAATCCTTGAAGGATTAATTACTTATGTACCCAACAGACAGCATTGTTCTTCTGATAGTTTGCATATTCCAATGTTTGCCTGAAGCTTCCTGAGCGAAGCCTCAGTTGTCACTGCACACAGCTTACAGTCCATCATTATGATAAATAAACCGTGAGTACCTTCCAACTCATACAATTCATACAATACAACCGCTACGCACAATTCCAGCAAGGCTAATGGGAGGGTAGACCTGCTGTAGGCTTTGTCAAAATAGTATATTTCATTGTTGAAATTAGTATATTTCATTGTTAACTGTCTAAAAATAAGGCCTGCAGATTTTTGGCTATCATTTCTACAAGAGTAATGCTAGTGTGATTCCCCCCCTCGGGCGTTCACGGTGGCATTTATTTCTAAATTACATGTGGTTCAGAAATCTAAAACTCATCTGAAGTCACCACAGTAAAGCTGTAAAGGTCAACCTTGAACTCAGTGGCAGACTGGTGAGTTTCAACACTGAGGTTGAGATGGCGGCCTATAGTGAACAGAGAAAGCCACCAGGGCCTGGGAATTCAGTCGTATATAATACTGGACAAACAAAGCAAAAGACTGCAAATATATACAACCTAGACGTAAAGTTAAGGCATTTTAACAGTTTTGACAGCAATAAGACGGGCACTAAATATTCTAAATTGGGTTATATCTTTTAAACCCGGTACAAATCCTGAGTACACTCACATAATTACTTTCTGTCTTTGTGTTGGTTATTGTTTGTCAGGTGGAAGGAGGGGATTACTCTATATCTGGCTGAGAACAGGATATAAACCTTCTGAAAATAACTGACATTTATTTCCCATACTTTTATTGTTATGCGCGTGTTTGGGAAGCAAAAAGTCTTCCTGATTCCATTGAAAGATGGGATCTGTGAATCAGCTGACATTTACAGAGTAAATGATTCATTGAGGTCTGGAAATCTGTGGAAACTTCATTTTATAAAGTGTCACATTTTGAATAGAATGCCGTCGAGAGACAAATTCAAAACAGACAATATATGCTTGCTGTAAGTCTGTGTTTAAGGAACCCAAAAAAATGACATAAAATAAAATAGAATAATATTAAATAACAGTGTAACTCTTAGGGTAAAAGGAAGGATAGCCCATCTTCATTAATGACTGACCTCTGCAGTAAAACCGTCCACCAGCAGAGCTGGGCTGCACTCTTATTACTTATGGTCGCCCGGTTTCTTATAAACCCAGCGCAAGTGGATTATTTCATGCAAGAGGGCAAAAAAAACTCTCTCTGTGCTGCACAGCTTGGAAGATTCACAGTTATCCACGCTAGCATTATAGCGAAAATGACCATCATTGTAAGGACGGGCAAATGAGGTCTCGCAATGTTGTAAAGAGACAAGGTCACCCTGAGACTTGGCATGAGCGTTATACCCCGACTGCTGGGCTGGTTGTCCATGTTCCCACTTTTACCTATTATGGAAAGAAGAGGCCATCGAATGCCACTATGGCACACAGCCCGGGAGACCCGCCCACTGTGATGCTTCCAATGAACGACTGAGGGGAAAGAAAGAAAGATAGAAAGATTGTGACCAGCACCGAACCTATTGTGCGAGCCATGTAACCTGCAGTGTGAAAAAGAGACAGGTGGCTCAAAGGTGATTAGGACTGACGGAGACTAGTTCTTCACCCTCCCCGTGTGTGGTGATCGGAGTTATGGCAATGAGCTGCAGATGCATTAGCACAACGTTGATTGAAAACTGGCGGGGGGGGATTTGGTTGTGGTAATATCTCAGAAATTATTATTGTAATGGAGCAGTAAAAACGTACTAAATGAATGGCTTCTGTCTATGGAGGATCTTCTAAGCTGCCGTTTTGCAGAATTCTAGTGCAGCAGATTTTGAAAGGGGCTCGGCACCAGAAAATTACATTGTTCCCCAGTGAACACTGAACTTCGTACTAGAGGCCCCGACAAAGCCTCCGTTTGAGCCCATGTGTTCAGCAAACTGAAACTAGTGTCTGGTAAGACTTCCTTTCTGTTAGCAATCGCTGAGTGAGTTTCAGGCATCGTCTGTGTTGGGAGCATGCATGTTCTTGTCACAAGACGAGCCTAGAGTTACCCTGAGACCTAACCCAGCTTTCTTACATAAGATGGTCTCATCAGTCATACGCAGATCTGGAGGCTTCCTCTCCCCCGTCTATTTAGTAGGACGGAGAAAGCTCTAGCGCTTGCCCAAATTTCCCATGAATAATAGAGTTCCCCTTCTTAAAAATGGGGGAAGAAATGGTATGCTCCTCGCTTACAGTCTGACATCTGAGATCCGATTCAGCATAAATAATCAAACTGCCCACCACTATGCAGTCGTTTCTTCCACAGAAGTGAGTTCCTCCCAATTTACTGCTCGGTGCCCCCTAGTGGCCGGCAGTGTAGAATCCATTTAAACCCGATAAAAGAGTGAGAACAGTGAATATTGCGAATGGTTCCGGATTCATGTTACTTGAATTAAATAAAGGAATACTAATAGGAAGGAATAGGAATAGGATCTTTGCTTGCTTCATTTGGTTAAAGCTCAGTTTAGGGAGAGCCAAAATAAAAGGAAGCAAATAAACAACTTCTTAGGGTGGCGTAGTCTAGTCAGGTTAACACCTCGGTGGGTCCTTATATTTTAGTACAGCTACCATTACATGGCTATCAAAAATTCAGTAGTTTAACATCCCTCTGGTTTACCACAGCCTAAGTGGCCACCCAAAAAGAGTACTACTGTACAGTCAATAAAATACAAGTAATTCAGAAATAATTATTTATGTGCAGAAAAAAAAAACCGACTGCAAAGTGTTTTTAGTTGTGTTGTAGGGGAATGGTTTAATTGTCAGATTTAACAGCATCAAAGAACATTACCAGCATTAATATACTCCAAAGCCAGAAATGTAAAAAATGTATCACTAATGCTAATGAAAAACATAATGAATTAAGAACTTGACTTGCACTCAGGCGTGAATGTAGCAGTGAAAGTCAATACAAGACCTATGCCCAAAGAAAGCAAATATTTATTTTTCAGACACCTTTTTATGATTAAACATTTAAAATACCGGATACTACGCTAAATGATACAATGGGTTGGACATTTAGAACATCACAAAAGGCACCTCACACCGCACAGACACTTTAGTGATGCAAATTTCCCACTTAGATAAACATGTCTTTCAATCAAAGTTTCAATACCAGAACTGTTAAAGGTAATTTGGACCAATTCCAGATTACATGTGGGCATGGTTTTAACAATCTAGGGCCAAGTCAAGTACCAGAATAACATTAGTTTATACTCCATTCAATCCAAGTGAAAATCTGGCCAGCCATGAGGGTACCGCTGTCTGCAGACGCACTGCGTCATTCCACCCATTGCCCTTAGTCAAAACACAGAACCCAGCTCAGGATGAAATACAAGATTCATCTGTGACAATAGCAGGGGATAAGCAGCGGGGAAGTGGAATTGGTCTCAGTATTATGTATGATGTGCAGAGAGGTCCAGCGGGGGCCTAATGCAGGCTGAAGGGAGGGAGGGAGGAGAGTTCCGAGATGTGCACCAGTCTGCCTGGGCTTGGCTGTATATCACGGCCGGACCAATCTCCAGCGTGGCGTCTCAGTGCAGACTGACATCTGCAGAGACGGGCGGGTCTGTCGTTATAACTCGCAGCCTAGAGCCCAGACACCAGCACTGTTAATCTTGAGATGTGGGAGAAAACCCAAGATCGGGAGCGGATGATGTACGCCTTTCATCGGTCGGCGATGCCACCGTAATAGTTTGCATTTGCCGCTAAAGAAGGTTATTTTAACTTGTAGCCTTTGAGGTCCGTGCAACGAGTTTTATAAAAACTGACAACACACGCACCAGCTCAACATTCTGGCCAGGAGATTATGCAGGGAGTCTGAGTGCAAAGGCAGGTAAGTGAATCTGTGGAAAGTGGAAGTTCAGGCATTCTCCACTTATTAAAAGAAACAATACGGCTCCGGCGCACTAAGATGAATGCATATCTGATGTGGGGCAGCACGGGCTGAGAGAACAGCTCTTCCTACTTGTAATGGTTTCAGTGACCTCCAACTTTTAACCCTCATATTCCAGCAACGACGCGGTATCATTAATAGGTTTTACAGTGATTTATTGCCTTACAGAGAATCTCCCTCTTCTCTGGCTCTCAGCATCGCCACTTTCCTCTCTCTCTCTACATCAGACGAAGGAATGCTTTAAGTGTTTACAGAAACAGACAAATGGATATAAAGAGCAAACAGGTCCATGGACTAGGTAAGTGGGTTCTTGTGACGCAGAGAAAACACAGACGTAAAGAAAACGCGTTTCCTTCCTCGCTGAATGATGGAGAGGGTGCTTTTGACAGACGGACCGCATCTTCCTGTCACAGCTTGGAGTGGTTTAAACGGGCTGGGCTGCTCTGGCGACGGTCTAGCAGAGTCTGCACGCAGCTAGGGAAGCTAAAAAGTGCGCCCCTTCCACGTGCTCCAGGCCGGCGTGCAACGTGTTGGATCGCAATGGGATGAACACAATCACACACAATAAAGACACTAGTGCACCAGCCTCAGTGCACTAGTGCACTAGTGCACTAGTGCAGCAGTCGGGGGAGCATGCTTCTCACCACTTCTAGCCCTCTCTGCACTGCGATCAACAGCAAATCTGTCGACTTATTTTGCAAGGGTGATCGTCAACTGTCTCGGCGGCCTCTGAACTGGTGAGGTCTGCAGGCTGCTTATTACTTGGTACACGGATAGCAGTACACGGTACATGGAGAGCAGGAGGGATCTGTCATACGCACAGCTAATAATTCCCTTAAATTACGGTAAATTCTGACTAGGCAGATTATCGGCATATAATGCACAAAAACCGATCTTTGAGCCTACCGTTGAGTCACAGCATGACAAAAAATGAACTGCGGATCCGCTGTTTTTGTTTGAAGTTTAGTGGCCAAACGTAGGCATACATCTCCCCATATATTCACCTTTGTGTATTCTTTTATATTCAAATCACTCCCGTAGTAATTCCCATAGATTGATTAATAAGCTTATACTAAACCTGCTGGTACCTCTGTGGGGGTTATTGAGTAATTAGATGCTAGAGAGGTAACAACGAGTGTCAGGGGCAAAGCCTCTGATTAGAGGGAACGTTACTGTATCATCCCACCACTCAACAGCAGGTTAGAAATAGGCATGTCATTACAGAAGACTACCGCATTACTCCCTCACCCGTGTCAATGTTATCGTTAGACGCTCAGCTTGTGAGAAAAGGGCGAGGAGACTTCCACAACATTGGCTTTTGTAACGTTCCAAATAGGGAAGGACATTGGTTAAGTTGCAATGCGTTTCTTTGGGATGTCATGGCAACCGGAATTTAAGGACCCACTTAGACCCATTGTTCGCCCTATCTTGTTTGTCAGGCTGGTTGCTCTGGAAAAAAAAAAAAAAAACGGTCTGTTCTCTCTCCTGCCTTTCCTCGCATGCAATAATGTCATTCTTGGCACGGAATGTCCTCTCTCTCTCTCTCTCTCTCTCTCTCTCTCTCTCTCTCTCTCTCTCTCTCTCTCTCTCTCTCTCTCTCTTCTTCCGTAAGCGAGTTCATTAAGAAAAGGCCCACTCTGGCAGCTCTCACAACTATGGAGGCCGGACGAGATTAGCCAGGCGTCATCGCTGCATTCCGTGATCCAGCCGCTTTCCGAATGAAATTATAAGGTCAACAGGCCATAAAAAAAGGCCAGATAAACAATTTACGAATGTCAGGGTCAGAACCGGCAGCAGACATTGGACAAAGGCTACATGACTGCATATCACAAAGCCACACAAGCGTTTGTGTCAAAAACAAAAGACAATCATTTTCAGAACTCGGGAAGACAAGACAACACATGTGTGTTTCTTAATAATTTTTCTTAGATAAATATAAAACTGCATTGTTTTATTTAAAAAAATCTAAACTAAGATTTCATTGAAGTTTTGCTTCAAATTTCTAGATTTTTTAGAAGTTTAATGTAGTGGAGTTTTATTCATTTAACATTTAACAGGTTTCGACCAAAGCCCTGCCTTGTTTCTGAGCCAGCAACAAAGGGTCAACAACAAAATATATGCAGTCTACATTACCCTTAATTGCTTGTGTTTTCATGCAGCAACGCTCTCCGGGCAGAGAAAGAGCATCTCACATGCAACAATCCATTCTCCGCCTTGTCTGAGCGATGCATTCACCGGAAATAACACTGTCTGTTAAGGGCTTGCGTGAAATACATCATAAATATGGCAGTAAGAAAAAGCACTTTCATTGTGTTAAGCTTAATGTTTCAAAATCTTAAATCTAGACGGCGCTGGATACATAAGTGCTTTTTAGAGAGAACAAGCCCCGTCACCATTTCATAATTTTCTCATAAATTTAAGTGTGAGTACATTTGGAGTTAACTGTCAGTGTAAACGGCCCAGCCAAAACATATAACAAATGTACCAGTTGGTGAAACATAATCTATTAACCAGTACTGCACAGACTAGGGGTTCTGGAGGACCCCAATGTGTGCAGCTTTTTATTGCAGCCGAGAACTCATTCACTTTAATCTGCTAATTGGTGGCTTAATTGAGCTGATCTAGACATTACACATTGTATTGAAGTTGACGGCTAATTAAAGATGGAAGGAAAACCCTGTGGTTGGAGGCCCTACGGGAGAATGACAGGAAACCCTGTGAAAGACATTTCTAACATTTTCTCCCTCAGTTTCTGACTCTTTTTATTTCGTCTCTGTCCACCACCTCTCGGTTCTTAGCTCCCATGTACAGCAGTGCGAATGCTGTTTGTCCTGTCAGTTCCACACACACACATAATCATCACTGTACAAGAAGCACTAGCCAGTCATGGAACCAGTAAGAAGCCCATTGATAACCTCGGCACGTACCTCCGCGCGAGCTTGAGTGAACGTTCTCGAACGGATGGTTGGGATCAGTTCAGAGATTTCATTAGTGCCACAACTTTAAATGAGTGACATGCAGGAGTTAACCCAGACAGACACAACGCCCCAAATCTAATAAGACTATAATATAGTCTTTGTGTGGGAAACTGAGACAGCCCTAGTCCAGCCTAACGTTCCTATTCCCCTGATTTACAGTGGGGCTTTTTCATCAGCACAAAAGCTAATTTTCTATAGTCCACTATTTTTTTTTTTTTTAAAGGAAAGATAAATCCTAAGATTACCTCTTCACCGGCAGGAACGTCCAAATAACAGGATTGATTTTTTTTTTTTTTGCCTGGATCAACTGTCTGATACATGCCACGGGGGTGGTGGTCCAGGCAGACTTACAGCATTGCCATTTTGCTAAGGTCTGTCAAGGCCACCTGTAACTCATTCTTGCGCTGAGGTCACTGTTGAGTTCCCATGCGCTTGCAGAGTCATGGATCATGGCTAAAGACAACGGCCGGCGACCCTGTTCCCTGGCCCTGCAGATATTTTCCCCTGTTGCTCTTTTGAGCGTCGCTGTGGATATGAGTGTTTGACGTGATATTTAGCGCATGAGCATCTTCTGTCGTATGCACATCACGTTTCAGTCGAGAGGCTGGCACGTAAAAATGACCTTATTGTCTGTCCTCTGCTAACAGTAGAACATAATCTCAACCCCCACTTTACTGCTGCAGTGCCATACATTTTTCCCCTTACATTAGCCATTCCAATAGAGAGAGCTTTAGAAGTTGCTACCTAGCCAGCTAATAACAATGCCTGAACGAATACATTCACACATACAGTAAGAACATGAGAAAGTCAAGGAACCTGCCAAGTAAACACATTCTGCGGCTAGACAACAGTCTTTGCCTGGGATAAAACTGATATCGCCTCGCATTCACCTCCTCCTATGCTCTGATAAGTCACAACTCAAATTTTCTGATAAGCCCACACATTTCATATATCTGTGTGTTGCCATGGGAATGGCTTTTTACCTGCTAGCTAGTTCACCTCCCCGTTCGGGCTGAAAACACCATTTTCACTCACTTTTATATTATCGGACAAGAAGAAACCTGTTCTTGGGAGGGAGAAAAGCCTGAAATCCGTGAGCAATAAGAAGAGAGTGCTGAGAAGCTCCCTCCACGGAGAGGCGGGTACCGAGTGCTTCAGGGCGGAGTTGACGGAAACACAAGATATGGGGGACAGGCCAAGAAAAAAAAAAAACCCAGGCTGTATTTTTCGTTCTATAGCTCAGACGCCAAGTCCAAGAAAGAGACTATTTAGATTTTTTTTTCTCAAAAAGGTTGGACTTGGATTGCATGGAAAATCTTCTCACACAGTGTCTTTCAGACCATCTTCTGCTTTATAAAGCTGCATGTTAACACTTTGGACCAGTTAGGGTAGTAGGGTTAATACTGAGGATGCGTTCGACATTCAGTGTGGGCGGAGCACCGTGCTATCTGCCACCACAGACAAGGTGCTGATTAAAACCTCTCCTTCCCAGCCACAGAGGCTCAGAATTACAGCTGCAACAAAAGGTCAACGGACGCCTTGCAGCTATCAGACCGGGGATCTGGACTGATTAAGAGCCTGTCAAATGTCTGCGGTCATCGGCGCCGCAGCCCCACAACAAGGCAGTGACATGCCGGGACAACGTAGATAACCCGCCTGAATTATTACCAACACCACTTTGTGCTAATGTGACACTTACCCTCTTTTCACATCCTGTGCGGCAGTATCACCGCAGCCAAGAGGAGTTCTTGATTAATATTTTATTGGGCCCCGTGACGAGAGAGGTTTTTGAAAATTACATTTGTGGCATTTCAATATCCTTTCATTTAGGTGAGATAATGCCGCACTATTAGACTTGATTACAGGTTGTCATTACCCTATATTATTTTTGTCCAACCTAAAACATCAAACATCATTTCAGGTTTTTACCAACAGCCAAATCGGATCTGAAAGGAAATAATCCAGATTTTCCTGGGAGTTTTTTTCTACTCTTAAAATGATGAATTAATTAATATGTCAATTTAATTGAAAACAAGCAGTCCACTATTCACCCCAAAGAGCATATTTTTAATTGTGTACGACCATTGTTTCACCTTTCTAGCGACACAGGGTATTTAAATATAATGCACAGCACTCAAAGCACTTCATATGTAGTGTTACAGTCACAGCTCAGGAATCTTACAGGTGAACTGAACATTCATTATTTTCATTATTTTATTTTTCCAGAAACACTGTTTTAAAGATGTCCTTACTGATATTTAATGCAGAACCAAGGTATATTAAGCTAGTTAACAGTTCGATACGAACATAAGCCACAAACCACATCAAAGCAAAACGGCTAATATTGCAATACTGCCGTGTTCTATGTTCTATAAGTAAACACTAAAAGGCCACATTGACTTGAAAACAGCGGTGTACACTCAAAATGTTACCGTTCCCCCAGGTTCCCTCCCAGGCTGCCCGGCTGCGTTTCGCAATTTTTCCTTGCAGGTTGGTGTCTGGAACTTACCCCGGACTTTTCGTCGAAGATCTTGATCCCACCAAAAGAGACAGTTAAGAAGACTTTCTGCTTGTGTTCCCCTTTGGAACGGGCCACGGCGGCAATCCCCTGAGGAAGATTAGAAAAACAGCAACTAGACACAGACATCAAGGCTCCCTTTCAACCTGGCCTGTGTAGGTGGCAGGTGTTATGAACTTAACTGAAAGCTTTTCCTGCGGTTGCTCTCTTGTTCTGTGCGGGTTTATGACACATGCCTTGACCGCCTTGACATGCCTTGAAATTCAGAGGATTTGCTGACTGACCACTTATAAAAGACGCTGTTGTGTTGAACTTTTTGACAGGGCCTACTGGGTAGATAGTGACAGAAGATAGAAGTTTTTTTTTCTTTCTTTTTAAAGGATCTCTGTCTTTTTTAGTACGATTGAATGGCAATTGTTTAACACTTGGCTGACAAACAGTACTGACATCCCTTTTCCTTGACATCCCTTTCATTTAAATAGTGTGTTGGAAAACAAACCTTTGGAACTCCCTACGAACTGCATCCTAAACTGAAAACTTCCACAATTTAACTATGCACGAGACCTTTATTTAGCTATTATAAAGCAGTCAACCCATTTTCAAGCCCCATATGCTTTGATTTACAGGTGCTGGGAACTAATATGCAAAATGCTGAGCGCAGAAGTTATCTGTTACTATCAATCGACAATCTGCTTTTTTCCTCTGGGAATTTCTTCTGCTGGCTTCAAAGGTCAATCAATGCCAATTCCTGACTCCCAGACAATAGTATTCTGGTATTGATTGAGTCATTTCTCTTGATGCAACCATGGATACCGAGCTGGTGTTTTTTGCCGGGGCTCTTCTCGAACGTCACAGGTATAACGTGTGAACATAGCGGAAGCAGAAATTGCTTCAGGTTGTAATTTCACCACTCTACTTGAACACAATACTTAAACGCTAGTTTTACACCCAAAAAGGTCTGCGACTGATGTTAATGCAGAAAAGGACTACCGATTTAGTGTGCACAGATAAAGCAGAAGCAGGAAGCGCAACGTAAGCTGTGATCCCTTTCCAAAGAGAGACACATTTACATTGTTATTTGGTGGCTGCTTGATTAGCATTCATTTATGAGTGAGTAACTTCAGCAATATCTTGGCTCCAATGAGCAATTTCAACCTGTCCAAATACGGAATATTTTGATCGTTTTTTTCGTTTGTTATTCTAAATAAAATTACTGACCTATTTCCTTGAGATTTTGAAATAGAACCGGGAGAGACGAAACCAGGTAGAGGGAACCAAAGTAAGACGTGGATCATCTCGGGAGAACACAGTTTTTCACACAGTGTCTTTCAGACCACTTTCCATTTTGTTTCCAATCAGCGTGGAGCTAGTGTGGTCGGTAAAACGGTGCACTAGATTAAATCCCTCGGTAGGGCATCGTGATAAAACTGTACAATTTTGGAGGATGAATTGAGTTGGGGTTAATTGAGTTGGCCTACTCATCAATGCCGGGGTGGACCAGGGTAGCCGGTTTGCAGGAAAGCTTGAGAGATTAGAAACAATAATGCTGGTTTATTTGTTTGCAGACTGGTGAAGGTTTCTCTGAATATGAGTATGGATTTCCTGTCAGGATGAACGAGGATGTACACAAGCTTGATCAATTGCTGTCTGGGCACCGATCCCAATTAGATGACATGCAAATGACTATTATCCGCTCTCTTCATAGAGAGAGGATAACATGTGGCAGGGATCACTCTGAGTCAGCGCAGCATTCACCTGGCAAGGCTGCGCCCCGCTGCCACTCCTGACGTTTACATTGCTAATTTAAGTTTCTGATTGATAGTCTTGGCCAAGGAAAATGTAGCCCCAGCCACGGAGTTACTGGCACTGGTTACAGCCGACACACACGCTCCCTCCCTCACCTTCAGCTTCATCATGGAGTCCTGGCACAACTTGTCCCCGCGTGCTGCCGTGACCTCGTCTATCCCGATCAGCTTGGCCTTGTAGCGGATCCCATCCTCCTTGAAGCGTTTGATAAGTCCAGCCTCACTGCGATCTTGACCTGCGAAGCGGTGAGACGGAGTCAGCCTCGCACTCGATTCTCTCAAAAAGGTCAACAGGCTGCACTTCAAAGCAATTTACCTCATTCACAAATATATCCCATTTTAGATCATATAGGCTACATTCTGTGGTTAGTCCAACGTTTTATTACATTTATGAAAGACCAAGTTGCTCCGTGCCAACTCCACTTCGGAAGAAGGTCGCTGTTCAAACTTTCTTAATAAGTAGGAGTCGAGGTTCATACAAACACTAACATTATTCCCACAGGTGAGGCACTGCCTCTCAAAAGAATAGAATACCTTCGACCCCTCACACCATTTCATCCCGAACCACTAATCCACATCCCGTTTCGAGATTACATGGTTTTTGAGAGCCTGGCGAACATTTCCCCGCAAAGACCTAGGGAGCGGGGCAGCTGCGTGATTGACAAGCCACTGATTAATGGCCGCTGCTGACAGCATAGCCTGATGGCCGGGGTTGCTGAGTGGCGAGAGGGTAGAGGGCATGGAGGGGTCCCGTATAGCCGACTCAACGATGCCGCGGTGAGGGGACGGGAGGGGCCTGCCCCACGGCCACAGTGAGTAAACACATCACAGTTTTTACAACCGCCTCCCACAGCGGAGCGGCCTCTCCAGCACCTTACCCTTAGCTAAAACGCTCTGAAAGAACACAGGAACCATTCGACAGCCAGAGTGTAGGGTCACATGATGTGCACTAAACCAGTGGAGCATCTGAAAAATGCTGAAATAAGAAGGATTTTGAAAAATCGTTAATTTAGCCATATTGGAACAAAGAATTGACTGGTAATTGAGAAAGGAAATCCACTCTGTCCCTCTCCGGATACTACCGGTTGTGTATCCACAATAGCCCCGAGGGCAGCTGTGAAAGAGGACAATGCGTGTCAGGGGAGAAGAGGGTGCCAATTCGAAAGGGCTCGGCATCGCCTTGGGGCCACTTCACTCTCTCACCCAAAGAGGACAACATGTGTCAGGGGAGAAGGGGGTGCCAATTCAGAAGGGCTCGGCATCGCCTTGGGGCCACTTCACTCTCTGACCCAAAGGGAGAAAAGGGGGTGCCAATTCGGAAGGGCTCGGCATCGCCTTGGGGCCACTTCACTCTCTCACCCAAAGGGAGAAAAGGGGGTGCCGCGGCTGACCATGCACTTTACAGGCCTGGTACCCCTCGGCTCGTGCATGGAGACAGAGGGCTCTTCTACACAGGCGGATTAGCAATGTGAGGCTGTGGCATTGCCCACCACCAACCTGGAATAAAGCGATAGGGGAATGTGAGCTGGCGGGGTTTCATAGAACGCACATCAAAGGTGCTGCCACTCCTCTTCTGTCGCTCTTATTCGCCTTCCAAACCGCGGTGGACAGGCTGAGTCCCGGTTCCTAATGATGAGGCCTTACTAACCAGGCCCGACGCGGTCCAGGGGAGTGGGCCAATTTTGTGCTGACTGACGGAGGCGAGGTGGACGGGTCTGGCGGCCGTTATCTCCGGAGGGGAGCGCTCGCTGATCAACGGGCTGGCGGCGTTCGGCTGTCTGAGTAATTGAGAGGACTCCGGAACCGGGAGGGAGGACGCGGCGGCAATACAGAGGCCGCCGGATAAAGAGCTCATTAAAGGTGAAGGGAAAGTCGATGTGTCAGGGGTTCGTAAAGCGGGAATGGAAGTGGATCCGTACTGGGCTATATGGCCGGTCAAGGAGGGGGCGAGCACACGCGCGCATGCACACGCGCTGCAGGGGGAGCTCTCGTTTGCAGCCAGCGGGAGACGACCAGGAGAGACCCCGGACGGGGCTGAGGACTGTAAGAGGATTACTAAATATGTGGTTCTGTGAAGCCAAACCAGGAATTTCGGAAATGGAGGACTGCGTAGTTATTTTTAAGCGAAATGCGCAATCTTGCGACTGCCATCATGCAATTACTTGAAGTGCAGATGGCAGCGATGACTAGACAAAATCTCTGGTACGTCACAGATGCACAAGTCACATGTTTTTCAGAACAAGGGTGCATTCGATAGGTGAGGCCGTTGAGCCGCGCAGGGAGGGACCGCTCACTGAGGGGTGTGATTGGCTGGTGCACGCAGCCACGGCGGCATTGAAAAGGGCAGGCTCAGGGCACACAGGGACCTTTTTTGTCCTGCGCTTGTAAACTGCTCTGAGAGGACGCAAGAGAATGCCGGCGCGGACTGGTAACTGCGGCATCCTTTCAGTCAGGCGGTCCCCCGGGGGAAGAGGAGTCACTGTCTTTGTGGCCCCCTGTCTCCGCCACGCCATGACATTTATGTCTCTCTCGCCGCCCGCCCTCCCCCCGCTCGCTTGCCCTCGATTGTTCAGGTATCAGCGGCGGTCCTGCGTTGACCTTGCTCTTACACATTTCTCAGTGGCTTCTATTGTTGCTTTTAAAATGCCCCTCTCCGAACACAAAAGGCCCATGAATTATTCTCACATCATGCATAAACGGACACCCCCAGGAGGCCTGCTCCGCAGTGCCGGGATACTTGGGAAATTTAACCCAACCTATGACTTTGTCCTTTTGATATAATAGGTTATTTTTATAGCACAGGGAGTCTACTATCCTGCCAATAAAGGATTTGCTTTGCTGCATATATGGCTCTTAAACAAATACCATACACATTCTGGGTCATTCAGGCCGATGCTTATTTTGAATGCATTAATACGTATAAGCTCTGAAATTATGTAAAGCTCCTCTATGTAAAACTTATTTTGTTTTTTTCCTCTTATTTTAAAATGTTTTTTTAACCTCCTAGAGAGAGTTGTGAGACCATCCCTCCAGCCTGAAATCTTATCCTTTTGTAGTAACAGATTAATCAGTGAGGTCACTTTTCATTTGGTTTCACCAACACATTCTCCGGGGATACCCTCTTTAAAACGCTGTATCAAACCCACTTCACAGAGAGACAATGATCTGGGGGACAAGAACCAACTCAAATGCTTTGTATTGTCATCATCTTAAGTCCTCGTTGAGTGCATACGCTAAAATTCAAACACATTGAACAGCAACAAGGTTTGAAAGCAATCTTTTACTCGCAAGCAGGTTTGGCTTTGGAAGTCCAGATACCTGGTGGGCTGCGCTGTGTTCTCACATCAAACGTGCAAACAACCAACTGTTTGAGATAATTAGAAAAAAACGAGCAAAAAGATTCTTAAAAAAACATCACTGTTAGATGCTAAAGATATGGACATTTGGTTAAAACACTTCACCCAAGTTCAAATCTCATGTGGTGTTTTAAACGAAAGAATAATAAAAAAAACAAATAAAAACTGCTAAAAGGCTACAATATTAAACATTCTATTAAACGTGTCACTGTGACCTTTGTTTAGAACAAGTAAGGGTGTGGGGTAGGGTGTGATCTTAGTTAGCAAATGTTACTCTAAATAGATTCAAACAACACACCGCAGAGAGAGATGCCTCAGGACTTCATTTGTCATGCTCTATATTAGTTTAGGACCTCAGCAACAGAGAGCAAATCCTGTTCCTCTTATTAAAAATACACATAAAAAGGTTTTTTCGTTGTTTGAAAGGAGACCATATTTCTAGTCTGGTAAAACATAGAAAGGAATAAATCACCTCAAAGTAAGAGACCTGCTTGTGTGTGTCCATCAACCACGGTTCCCTCTCCATCATGTTGGAATATGTACCTAAAGGTGTACACCCCAATAGCTACTAACCAATATATGCTCTTATATAATGGCTGGCATAAATTGCTTTATGTTGTGGTAATAGGAAAATAAACTACTTCGGAAGGGCTTGGCATCGCCTTGGGGCCGCATCACGCTCTCACGTTGTGTCTTATTTTTCTTATGATCACATGGCTCATAGTGAATTTTCACTTACATAAACATGTCCAGTCTACACGCCAAAAGACGTTTTCATCATTTCAACAAAGCCCTTGCTATGGTGTTGGCTATTACGTTGCTTCTCTATGAGACCATGGACTTTACACAAGCCATTGGGTGATTGTGACGTGTGTGTGTCGGGAGGAACATCTCTTCTCATACCTTCTCAAGCACAAAGGACTTTTCCAAGACCTGAAAAGGCCATTCTAAAGCATCATGGAGATAGAGGAAAAATATTCTCGTTTCCCTGCGCCTTGAGCGACAGAACAATTGAAGGCGATGATATTACCGCAAGGATCTGGGAGTGTCGGGCCAGATCAGAGCACTGTCTCATTCTCCCAGCTGTCGAAAACTGGTGTCTTCAATACAGCGAAACAAAAAATGCACTTTAACAGAGCAGTGTACGAGACAAGAAACCACTCCCTCCCACCAGAAGCAGGCAGAACGCACCGCACTGTCTGAGCCTGGACCAGGGAGATCTGAGGCTGAAGTGGTCTGCTCTTTTTGTCTGCTTTGATTTCAGATCATGAGTCACATGGATTCCGACAAGCGCTATACTACCCCGAAAACAAGTAGGGAGGACAGACAGGCCTGCCCTTCCTTCCCTGATCAACTCTCTTCCAGGTGAGTAGTTCGTCCTTCCCTTAAGGCAGGAGCAGGAGGGAGGTCAGGCGCTGATGACATCTGAGAGGCCCATATTGGCTCCAGGAACTGGTTAATGAAAACGGTGCTGCTCTAGGGATTGGAGAATACAATGGAGTGAGCTACATGAGGTAAGGAAAGCCATTGGTTCAACAGAAATCCCCCACACTGAAATGGCATTCCCTCTGTAAAAGAGAATAATAGGTTTGTGAGTTTGACCCTTTACATTTGCAAAGGATACATCCTGAGACTTTTGCTGATGGATGGTGATGATGGGCAGTTGGCTAGGCTCAGTCTCTATCCAAGTGACCACATTATACAAACATATTATACAAATATACTGGTGTCTTTTTTTTTTATAAGCTAAGTTTTAAGATGAAATGTCTTGCTGTAGGTGAAATACCTTGCATAAAAAAACCCTCACTGCTCGAGATTTGTATGTGACAACACATGCATAGGCAGGAGTAAGGGAAGTTGGCTCCAGTTGAACCAAAGGTGTCGTGGTCATCAATAAGGATACCCCAGGTAATGCATCTGACGGTGATCCAGCTGCCATGTTACTCTGACATTTCCCTGTGCTGTTCATGGGATCGACAAAAATATTGAAATTTAGGATAATAAAACAGGATTCCCTCCTACGCAAACGTTCAGCATAATTTCATTACCTGAAGGCTGGAAGTCATGGCGTAACTGTAATTGCTTGATGCAGCAAATTACATTCCATTATAAGCATAAACTCTACATCAAACAGAGGACTATCGAAACATGGCCGTCGCTATGCACTTACACCTACACTGCCAAAACACTTTTTGTGATGCAAAAAGACTGGGACCAAATCAAAACTTTTGACAACCCACTACTCACATTATTGTATTTATTTTATTTAATAGCGTTTTCTTTTTTTCTGTATCTTATTTGATATCTGTACTTCTACGCTATTAAATGAAGTGCCCAAGGCAACACCTCAAGAGACAAGAGAACTAGGTCGTTGACCCAAAGACGTACCTATTTGAAGGAACCAATTGTACTCTTGTCTTGGACTCCAGGGAGGTACATCACTTTCTCTCAGAACAAGCTTTGCTACAAAAGCATTGCAGGCTGTTTGGCCAGACGAACGTGTTTGTTTCAGAGCAGATTAGACAAATTATTTCTGTCCATGTACCAAGCCAGGTAGCACTGAAGTTACATAGAAGGTTGGAGGTTCATCAAAAAGCAGAGACAAGCTACAGAAAACAGCATCTAGGAATAAAACTAAAACCGACATAGCTAGCTAACCAACTTAACTAAACTAACTTCATCTCCAGACCCCATTGTTCAGTTTCTGTAACTAGCTGTAGTCAGCCTTACGGAAAACTGAGGCTCCGCCTGCCCAAATAAACATAGTCTACATATTTATTTAATACTCAAACATATCAACCTATTTTTCCGAGTAGTTTATTTATCTTCTTGAAATAAATGGATCATTTTTCGGTGGAAAATTTTAAAAAGTCATATAAAAGGTGTATCACGAAGTTCACAATAAATTGTTGACAAAATTCTTATAATGCTGTAACATGATAATCGCATTCACTTTCCCACCTGTTAATCACCCACCCCTATACGTTTACAGAATATATTTCAGCTAGTGACTCTGTTGATGGGGCTGGGTAATGCTCTTCATTGTGCATTTATTTGGTGGTTCAATAACTCATCTGTCGTACTAATTAATATGTCATAGGAATCAGATCCAATGGATTAATTTTTAATAAGCATTGCTATTTGAATCCCTCGATGTGTTATTCATCTGACTTCAGATAATTATTAGACTATGATCTTAATTAGGCATCATTATTTAGTTTTTGTGAGTGTAAGAGTTAAAATTAAGTAAGTGTTAAATTAGGCAGGGTATAAAACCGCGGCCCTATAAAATGAATTCATATAATTTATTACAAAATGTATGCCTGTTTAAAATCTGGGTCAGACTCGGGAAAAGAAGAAAGAACAGAGGAAGAAAAAATAAAAAAAATAAAAGGGTAAATACCTTATTCCGTTGTACTCCGAAACAAGACTCTGGTGATACTGACAATAACATGTCAATATTAAGATTGAAAATAGTATTTACATGCATTCCTCAAACTTCCTCCTGCACAAATGATCTGCTTGCAGCGGTAAAACATTGCACCTAGTGTACTATTAATCGAATCGGTTACAAGCTCAAACATATGATGCATCCTGTTACCACTTTTTAATACATATGGATAAAATAACATATTTTAACAGTGTTCAATAAAAAAAAATGAATATTGATTGTTAATAATTGAGTTAATATTCCTGTCACTTCCCATTTCCATCCATTTACCAGAATAAGGGCCTTTCGGAAGGATAGATCACAAGGATAAATGGAATAGTATTTACTATGTCTCTGACGTACCAACCATTCCTCGTGATTTGTAAAGGTTAAAATGCCATTATGTCAAGTAAAGGCGACTGCAAACGTATCCAGTGAGTATCCGAAAGGAAGGAGGACCACTGCTGCGTGAACAAGCTTCAGTAAATACCCGATTGCTTCAGTAAATACCCAAAGTATAAATGAGTACCAGTGCAGAAGTGGTTGCTATAAGTCACTCCAAACAAGAGCAACTGCTTAGAGACTATGCAATGGAATGATAAGAATAATGTCAATATTAAAGTATTGAAAAGTAGATTTTCACTAGGTGATGGTGGTTTCAGCACTGAAAGACGGTTAGGGTTATCCTTGGCAAACACGTAAGGAACAAACAGCACGGTAACACAGGACATAAAAGTTGTCCCCGGCTAACACTAAATCATCTATTGGCCAAGCTCAGCTGGTGCCTCCTTAGTGAAATTAGCTTTTCATTCGATGAAGACATTATATGGCGTAGATTTCAATTTGAAATTCGTCAGAATAATTACAGTTATTTTTAGCAGACACAGAGGGCAGAGTTTTGACGAGCAGTTTATATTATCTCCAAGTCAAGCTTTGTCTTTTTCTCACTTTATCAAAATGAGCCCTGGGATTAATCCATAGCAGAAACATTAAATCAGGAATAATTACATTTCTCATACTGTTCTGACCTCCCCGTGTTACTTTGTTCACGGTCTACATTTCATACATAGATACAGATCATTTTTAGTTTTTAGTATCCTTCATATGAACATGACTGAATTCCCTCTCCATATACACAGACAGTCCTCTGCATTGCACAGATTCTAAAGGACAATTACTTGTTTTGTGATTCAGAAACTTATCAAAACATATTGTTTAATTAAAATACTATACTACTATGGACCTATATGTAAGTTTTGGGACAATTTTTTTTGCGTGGGTAGCCGCTAACTCAATAAAGTGCGTATGAATTTTTTTTTTAGCTCATGGCAAGGGTTAATGGCCACCGTCTTGCCAGAGAGATAGCTAATGTTAACAACAACTTAGCATTTTGGTTTTAGGGTTGAGTGCCTCCCGCGTTCACTCGAAGTCAGAAAATTGGAAAGTGCGACACGTATTTACCAGTACACATGTTCAACCAAGTAGAAAATAAAAAACTAAAGATCCTCTTCCTAAAGCTTATTGTGCACATTTTGTTTTCAACCATCAGACACACCATAAACCACTATTCTCCTCTTGTACAGTTAACTGCTAATTAAATACGGGAAATAATTGAATTAATTGAGTCAATGAGGTGACACAGAGGATGCAACTCAACGGTTAACGCTTTTGGGTGAAATCATGATATTGTGTGGTTTAAAGAAAACAGCATGTGATTGGCAATTAGGTCAAAGTTATGCAGCTCCAACACAGATGGAATTGGACTTTCCATTTTCTGAAACCACTTATCCAATTTAAGGTCGCCGGAGCCTAAACTGTCAGGATGTGTGGCAGGGAACACCCAGGACGGGACGCCAGTCCATCACAAGGTCGGGGACACGCAGACGAAACTCACACAGGTCCAATTTAGCCAATTGGACAGTGGGAGGAAACACATGCAAACCATGGAAGAACACAGACAGTGACCTGAAACCCGGACTCTGGCGCTAAGAGACACCAGCGTTAACCTCTGAGCCACCATGCCGCCACTGGTTTCAATGGTTTGCCCTCAGCTGCCACCAAGAGGTGCTGTTCAGATACCGATGTCCGGCGATGTCCGGTTGGCCCTTTGACGGGTCATCTTCTGCCTGTCTGTGGAGACACCGCAGGCGACGCGATGTGCATCCTTGGACGCTGATGACTGAAACTGGCTCAGAATGAATGGCTTTTTGTAGCGCCGCCAGAGCGCCGGCTATAATTAAAACTCTCAGACAGCATGAAACAATTATCCCACCAATGCGTGCCTTTACACTTTACTGATCTCCACTGTTCCTGGCCTTCATGTGAAAAAGCCTTGCATATGCACTGAATACCATGAGGTGCAAAAGTGAAGCATAATACATTCTGAACGTTCCTCCCCCTTCATTCTAATTTCTTTTAAAATACATTGTTATTAAATTGCTTGTCAGAGCTTTGCAAATTATATATATTTTTTATTTAAAGAGGTGGCTATATTAAATGTCATAATTGTCCTATTACATTAATCACAAATATTTTCAGCACAATACAATTATCTCTTGTACTAAAATACATTGTTTGAATGCATAGAAACAAAAAAGAAAGTGCTGCAGGTTTATTAGCCTCGTCCATTGTTCAGGGGAAGGGGGTTCAGGGGACATGTTCAGGGAAGCCTCTCCCCCCAGCCTGGGGCTTGAGCACTAAACACCCCCAGAGAGTCTCCTTGGGAGGAGAGCCGGCGCTGAAAGCAAAGGAAAGGGGTCGTCTGGTGCAGTGATAAGAAATGAAAGAAGTGATAAGAAAACCCTTAGCTACTTTCTTATTCAAAACAGACGAGTCCAGACACCTATCTGGTGTCCACATTTGGGCTGGCTTGGGTGCTTTGACATTGAATCTGAGGCCTGACGTTGTTCAGGGTTCGTCGATGACGAATCTTTTAGCCAAACAAAATAGCACTCCCAAACGAATGAACTCATACAGTAACCTAGGTCATTCTAAAGCGTGTTTTTCCAAAGTCTGCACATTACAGACATTTTTTTTAGCTCACCTCGTTTGTATCCATTGGATATTAATGTAACAACTGGACCTGGTCACCAGAGAAGAGACGTTTGTGCTCAACGGGACTTTCTTCCTGTTTTTACATGACCATGAGGACCACACCGTGCTCATGGGCGAGGGCGGTCGTATGCGTGGGTGTATAATCTATAATCACTTGAATGGATTAAGGTGAGTTTTTTTTAGGTGTGTGTGTGGAAAGAGTACAGGAGAGAAGAACCTGGGTTTGTTGTTTCGGTGTGGTTTCGACCGACAGGGACTGTTCGAAGATCGCAATAAAAAAAATCTGTGTAATTTCTTAGACAAGCTTAGAGTACCCTGGTCATTACGTTATTTTAAATGGCGAGGAAGTTAAACAATTAATCAGTCTTTTTAAAAATATAATTATTATTCTTAACCCTAGGTTAGGTTTATTTTTCTAACCAACAGGCTTCTATTTAGTGAACTTTTTAGGATGGCACTTTGGGGGGGGGGGAGCAAAACATTTCAAGCGCCATGGGAAATTCAGAATCTGTCAGCAACTGAAAGTGGCACTTAACTTTGCACGCCTAATTACAGAAAGTGAATCCCTGTTCATACAGTTGTCCTTCTTTAAATTGTGCTTGTGCGCAGTTTATTAACAGGCCGCATGCAAATCCTTTTAACAGTCAGAGTTGTTAGGTTTGGCTAAAAATAGAATCGTGAGACGTCTCCTGCAACCATGAAACTGAAGCGTCACCTTTTTAATCACTGGAGGTGAGAGCCGTGTTTTTCTTCTGGGTTTACTTGATTGACAGTGCCCATCAGTGAAAAACGGTGCATTTAAAGCATACCCCGGGTTAATCGACATACGCACTAAAAACACACAAAGACATGTTACTTATCTTTCTCAGCACGGCCTTCATGTGCATTCAACCCCCAACTATCAATTCAAGTGTCTTTTGATCATTAAAATCAGCTGGTTTGATATTTGGAAGTGTGTTTCTAGCTTATTGACTGGTAATGGAAGTCGCGATGCAACAGAGTTGAACCTTCTCTGAAAACCATTAGCAATGGCTATAAATACACATCACATACGTGACAAAACATCAGTAACAGTAGAAAATAAACCCTTTTCGTGCTGAAATTCTGTTAACGGTCAATTTCATGTGCCACAATCAGAAAGGGATTTAATCGTAAGGCTTAATTGTTTAATTTGATTTAAATAAATGGATAACTAAATAAATAAACATTTGTTTGAACCTTTGCCTTGCCTCACTGAGCGTCTGTGTCCTGGAACCCCGCCCTTACTGGATCCTTTTAGTGGTTAAGTCCCTAGCTCTACCAAAGGGATTCTCAATCTCAGCACAATCCATGTCAATGTCTTCAACCCAAAATGCTTGTCTGTGTTATAAACTGGTTCCTGGATATTTTAATTCAAGTTAATACTTTGTAACTTTGTGACACGTACCTATTGTAATTTTTTCTGACAACTATTGCTTTTTTTCAAATGTTTTTGCTGCCACTTGGATACTGTAGTCCACTATACGGAAAAGGCAGATTGTCATCCAAGTAAAAAACTTCAAGCATTTCAAGTTGGATTGTACAGATTCATTGATTAATTCATGAGCGTATAGCAACTTGAGGGCTTGAGGTTGCAAAAATGTGACAGACGTCAGACTAAGAACGCTTCTAGAAAACTGAGGAAATTGCTCTGCTCACATCTCAGATTTTAGCTGCCAAAAGATACAGATTATTTCCAGGGCGATAAGATGGATCTTTGGCTGAACCGTAATGCTGAAGTAAAGGTTACATTAAACAAGGATATTGTTAATGCATGTCTCAAAACCAAACTTTCTGCATAAAGGATATTAGGCTGCAGTCAAACCCATCTATGCACAATACATCAAAACATATACTGATATATTGAAATTTCAATATTGTCACATTAAAAATACATGGAGCCATTCAACTGAAAATTATTTCTAAGTGAGACATACCTTACATTGTAAAGAGAGGAGACCTCCTAAGGTTATATATTTCTAAGGTTATACATATGGAAAGAAGCTCTGTAAAAATTCAAACTGAGCTCTTCAAACAGAACAGAGATGAGACATCCTCTATGCACAGACAGAAGTTGGAAATAGAGATATCCAAAGGCTTCTATAGTAAAGTTGTTGCCTAGCTATTAGCTGCTGGAATGGTTAAATAATGGCTACAGAATATAACATACCTGCAACATGATTTTGTGTGCTTTTTTCATCCCCACCTGATATTGGGTCCATTTTTGCCCTGTATGTTTGAATCCTAACCATCTAGATATATCTAGAATATTGTTATCTTTAAAGTGGCAATATATCCAATATCTGTAATTTTTTTTTTTTTTTTTTGCAAAAATAAATGGTCAACATTCTCAGATAAAGTTTCTCATAGCTGGGCTGTATGTCACCTGTTGTTGAAATCATTCGGTCAGTCAGAGCTGAAGTAACAGGCACTCAGCAAGTGTGAAGAGTTAACAACGTACTCCCAGCCATACTCTTCCTAGCAGCGGGGTCACATAGAGGATGTTGGGAAGTTGAGGAAATAGAAGAAAATTAATTGCGTTCTTGTACAAAAAGTGTTCCGTCTCATAACTGCCTCATGAATTTGCACACTTATAATGAATGCGCGTAAAACAATTTCTTTCCTGAATTGTGATTTATATTGGTAAGAAAATCAAAATCGTGTCATTTTAGTATCCCAATATTCAATACATTGGTACATCATCCTATCAGGCCTACTGATAATGAATCCACTCAATCCCTTTCTTCAGCGGACTGTAAGGACAGTCGTTTTGGCATAGCATGGCACCCTTGCAGCACCATTGGAACGGGGAAAAAATATATTTATCCAACAACAACCAGCTCAGGAATGTCCAAACTCAGTTTCAGATGAGTCTTGACTCATTGCTGAGATTGTGCCTTGTAAAGCACTTTGTAATAAGGCAGGAAATGGTGTGGGCCCCTGCTGATGGTGCTACCGACACTGTCCTTTAAATAAAGCATCGCTCTAATGTCTGCAGCCTGGCACTCCTGACTTCATGCCCCCTGTTGTCTATCCCAGTTAATATCAATGATCCAGTGCAGATTTGATCTGAGACCTTGCATCTCCTGCTAAAAATCAGAAGGTTTCAGGCTGGGCGAAAAACAATCTAAAAACATGTATTTCCTTGCGGAGCATTAGAGGTAAGGCTTCACGGCAGACTGCAGCACAGTGGAGGCTAACACTCCGGACTCTCTTGCCTGTCCTTCCCATATGCCTAGTCCGACATGTCCATGTTCCTCTGCTTTAACGTTAGGCTCTGCTCGGAAACTGTAATTAGACTGCGCACGCACCCCGCATGACTCCAATCTCTGATCTATTATTTTTGATATCTGTCGTGTCAATTTGTCAGCTCCCTTTTTATTACTGTCTCAACGCAGGCACTCTGCTGACTAACGGTAAGCAGAAGAAGATCCAAACAAATGACTAAACTAACCGGACGCTGTGCTTTGCAATCCCGTTTTATATGAGGTCTGTTAAGTAGCACGTCCAATTAATGTATGCGTTCCCCTGGCTGATACTTCAACAATGTGCTGTAATAGAATAACAGGAAAGGAAGAAAACTGCTGGCAATGGCTGACTAGGTCTGGTGACTGGCTGAGTGGGAAGAGATCCCACAGGGGTAGCTTCAGAGCCCAAATGAAAACCTTTATCTTGCAAAAGACTAACATTTATAACGTTGCTTAAAGGTGGTGAGGTTAAAAAGCTGTTAGGATGCTCAAAATCAGGGCAACCCCCCCCAAAAAAAGAACAAAGTAGCGGCAGCCTGCTTATCAAGGCAACCTCTGTAATTTAATCAGATGGAGTCAGCACCGCTGCAGGTGGCGAAGCTGGAAAAATCCGGAACTTGCTCGCGCGTGGCCACAACATGGGTGCCGTGGTGATTCCTCCACTCATCTGTCCTCAAATTAACCCAACGTTGAGATATTTTGGGGCAAAGTTAGACACCTACTGGTACTACTGGTACAAAACCTGCAAACGCTAGGTAGTTCAGGAGCTCAGTATCAGGACAGTATAGGGGAGAAATCAAATTCAACAATTCAACAGGCCCTATAGCAGAACAAACATCTTTATTCCATAACTTCCCTCTTTGCTGCCCTGGTGCTTTAGCGTGATCTCGCTGTTAATAAACTGCACTGCTGTATTGCACTGAATTGCTTTTTACAGCTTAGAAACACAGTATTATACGATTCACAGCCCAATATCATCACATATTAAACCAAACTGCTTTTGTGAATGCATCATTCCAAGGACGCAAAGCAATATGCACCGGATGAAGAGGCCATGAGCATGGAGATACCGTAGATTAACCGTTTGGACCTTGCCGAGCCTGATACAGACTAACATTTCCAAGCCGTCACATGGCCCTGCTACAATCCGGGACTGAGTAGATAAAGCAGACGTGGATAAACGAGGAAGGTTTGTTTGTGAAGAGAAGGTCAGGCTTGTTTTCCTACATCATTCAACACACTGCAAAGTACATATTCAAACTGTGATGGATTCATATAAGCTGAATCACCTGAAGCTATCCTGAAGGGCATCAATGGCGCTTGGATGCTCCAGCAGTCAGCCCAGCATTTTATTCTACCCAGAATATATTTCCCTCTCATCACGGCAGTTTGGGGTAATTATTTAGGCAGGCTCCTGGTAGAGGACGGAACACAAAATAGCAGCGCAGGACAACATCCACAGGGAAAGGTCTGACAGGTGTGAATCCAGGAATAAACATTGAGTTTCCCCGGATCCACTGACCCGGGTGTGTACCGTGTACACAATGTAGCCCTCTTGCATATTGCACGGGAGTTTATTACAGTCTCGAATAATGCACTGGAGTGTTTGCTTTTAGATGTTAGATTAGCGAGAGCAAATGATCCACAGGCACGGCCCAGCCTTGATCTCGCCGCGCGGTTTTGGTCTAAGATCACACTGCGCAAAGAAAAACTCCAGCGGAAATTCACAAAAGTTTGAGATTCTAAAGTCTACTACTAAAAAAACAGCAAAAAGATGAGAACGGTCTACCACATGTTGCTAATAGCGCATGTTAAAATAAAATAAAACGTACGTGACCCCCCTCGGAACTAAGTTGAGGATGAAGTTTCAGCAGAACCCACCTGCCGGGGAACAAATGGGTATGAGGAGAGAGGAGAGAAAGAAGGGGACGGCAAGCGATCACCTGCTGACAAAGGCAGAAATACATCTCCGGCCGGACACGTTCCAAACTGTTCAGGGGGAGTACGCCTCCACTGCTGCCACTTAGAGGGCAGCTATTGATACGTGGCCATGTGTTGTCTCACCATAGCGTGCAGATGGAGTTTTTGCTACTCAACTGTGATAATTAATTATGAGCACATTCCTGGTGAACAGTAATGTAAAACGAGTTAGTGCAAAGCAAATGGTGTTTTTCAGCAGGGTAGGTATCTCGTAACACAAATGTTACTGTGTTTAGATACTAGCCACACTTTCTATGACCAAGTGTTGCCTTTAATGACAGCAGGATTCCCGCAGGTCAGGGCCATTTTTACCTGTGCTCTAGCTAGTATCACCTTAACAGTAATTCATACTGCATGCAATTTAACCTGCACAAGGCCATCTCAATTCATCTATCTTTAAGAGAACAATGGGGGTGGGCCCCACATCCTTTATTATGGTCTGTACAACAGGAACTACTTCAGATTTCTGCAGATGGCTAGTGCTCACTGTCGAAAATAAGCCAGAAATTCATGTTTTCTTATTTTATATCACAAACATCACATAAAATGACACCCTTAAATATCCATTCGTTTTCTCAAGAACAATTTAGTTCCCTACGTTTCGACTTTCAAAAGACCAAGGACATTTTTTTTTTTTACACATATCACCCCGGCTTAAATTACAAGGTGATTTCTTTTGTAAAACGAGGCAGAATTTTCCGAGCATATCCTCCTTAAGATGCACCGTGAAGGAGTCGTGTGTCGTATGTGTATTTGCTTATTAACTCGTGCCAGGGAACCTTCTGAGCCCTTTTTTATTCGGTCCATGGGTGCTGTCCTAAGGTAGCAGTTGGAACGTGGGCGGCTGACCGCACATCATACTCCGTGGTGTTTAAAGAGGCCCTCGGGACCTTTCCCTTCGTAATTGTGAATGTTTCACTTTGCGAGCTTATCTGACTGCGGCCCGGCCCGCAGAGAACCGGGCGCGATGCGGTGTCAAATGTTCTCCTTATTTAGCAGTCAAATTGAAACACAAAACATGTGGCACTGCCCGCTACGCTTGTCCAAGGCGCTTCCCTCGCGACTCGAGGCTGCAGGGATAATTTCAGATTTAAAGGGTAACATCAACATTAACACAGTCTGTATTTTCTCATTTAAAGGGTAACACAAACATTAACACTGTCTGTATTTTCAGATTTAAAGGGTAACATCAACATTAACACTGTCTGCGTTTTCAAATTTAAAGGGCGACACCAACATTAACACTGTCTGTATTTACAAATTTAAAGGGTAACGCCAACATTAACATGCATTCTAATTGTTAAGGAGAAATAAAGGGAATGTTGAAAGGATCGAGCCAACAGTTAAGGTAAAGAGGTCTCAATGTTTACTGTAAAGAAGTATTGTATGTTTGTCATCTTGCCTGACGCGCACAATGTCACGAACATACGTGAACAGATATGTCATTACCAAAAGTGAAATATATCATTAGTTCCTGTTGTGTTTAATAACCCTTCGGTCCATACCTAAAAGCTTAAAAGATGCGAATGCTGACCTAGTTCTGTAATCATTTTAAAAGGAAGGGTTTTGAAATGATGCAATGAAACAGGTGTCAATTTGTCCTTGAAGCCATAAAAGCAGTGTTTGCATGTTTGTTCTACGCAAAATAATGCACTTTAAAGTCCCATATTTGCTAACATAAAAAGAAATCACCAAAGAAATACTTTTCGTCCCTGCATTTTAGATCAGGGCGCTGATTGTCCATATCCCCTTTCGTCCCCCGGTTGGGGTGCTGAAGCAAGGCGCGGCATGTTTATTAATAACACTAAATAAATGAATAAACATACAAACGCACGCACACACACACACGCACAGATCTGTGCCAGCCATCTGCAGCCTCCTCTGCAAGTATCCTAATTGCATTTAGACACATACTAAAATCAAGGCTGTTAATTACCACACCCAAACTATGCTTGGAACTGTCTGGCATAATAAAGGCTGGTCCAATCAGGGGGAGGCAATTACAGAGGGCGTGCAAAGGAAGCATTGGTAAACAAAACAGAGGCGATATCTGATTAAACAACCAACACATGAAAAGGAAGGACTAAATTGAGCAACTGGCTAAACCAAGGATGATAACGGTGTCCATTTAATACTTTAATACTAGATCCCAGCCTTTAGATACCGACCTTATTTTACTATTTAAAAAAATAATAATACTAAAGAGGCTGTCAAAACAAAAATGCATTTTAAATAGTAAAATAAAAAGTGAGAAATTTCAGCGAAGGCTGCATTCACATTGGTAGTGGCTCTTTTCTGATGTTAAATGCAGTTGTTCTGAAAGGCTGGTAAACCAGCGGTAGAAATGGAGAAGTCGGACATTTGCATAGCCTCGTTGTTTTTTCTTTCCAATCCCTGACACAAAGCATGGAAGTAGGAGGCACAACTGTGCAGCAACAAACAAGCCCCTACTATTAAACAGAGAGTAATGTGACAACGCTAATGCACACTGGCATGGAATTATACAGTACAGAAGAGGGAAAGCAATCATTTTAACATCACTCTTTCTACAGTACCACCGGAAGAAAATACAAAATTACATCTGGAAATTAGTCGCGCAGTTGACAAAATTCTCAATAAAAAGATTAGCATTTAACAGTGGCATGCAGTGTAATTGCAATTTGGGGTGCCCCTTCTGATACCAGCTTGACACAAATGTACAAAAAATGAATACACTGACAAATGAAAAGACAAACCAACCAGTCCTAATTATCAAGCTTTCCATTATAATATGACGTTACGCAATGTTTGATTGATAATAAAACCATTAAAAGCCACCAGATTCAGGCCACTTAAGGATAAATCTATTAGAACTCCTCGCAGGTGTAGCAGTGAATCCTGATTAACTTTAGCTGCGTTTGTTAAACAACAAAATTAACCAAATGCCTTATGCTCTATAACAATCCGTAGAAGAATCGGGAAAAGACCTTCAGCAGTCACAGGGTAGGACCCTTAAAGATCCATATCCTGTAATACGAACAGACCCCATATGAAAGGCTTTTTAAAGTCGTGTAGTGTGTAGGCGTAAAGTTACTCACACAACGGAGTCGCGTGACTGTAATCTATGAATAACCTTCTCCGAGTCATAAGGAAGGCTAAAAAGAAGGTGCAGACCGCTAGAGCAGCAACTCAACTACAAAGCTACTACAAATCCAAATCTGATTGCAAGAGTGAATTGTCATTCTGCCAATGTAGTTTCATTAGGAGACCCTTCAGAAATGCCACAGAAGGGGCAGGGCCAGATAGTTTCTCTCTCACTTACTGAAAGTTAACCCTTTCACCACCAAAACAAGTAATATTGGTTGAACTGTTATTTAGACGGTTTTAATGGTTGTTTTGAATATTGATACAATATCAATATAAAATATGATTTTAAGATTATTGTTCCTTAACCTAGTACACAAAAACAAGGTCACTCAATTAAGAATATTAATGTATAGTTCCTTTATGTTACTGTACTGTGTATTACTGACTAGTTGAAAATGGATTTTGTGTTCATTCACTGCATACACCACTATTCGTACTAGAGCCATAGCACTTCTATTTTCTACTGTTTCTTCTGCATTGTCAGCTCATGTTATACAGAAAGCATTCAACTTCAGCAAACAGCTATTCAAAACAAAATACTATACACATTGCTAGTAGTATAGCGATGCAAGTAATGCTTTTTAATACAGCCAAAAATTATACAAATGTATAAAAATCACAAGTTTGATGACTTTACATGACTTTTTCCCTTTTTCGTTTCATAAAATAGTTTTGGAGCAACAGTTGCTATGGAGACAGTAGTCACTGATGTTGTCAAAAAAATCACATCAACCGGCTTTAGGGTAATAAAAATATCCTCAGTCTTTTAAAAAACTGAAAGGTTTTTTATTTTATATATCATATATTTTGATATATCCGTTAACGGCCTCTTCAACACAATAACAGGAGCAAGCAAGAACATGAACGCATGATGCGTGGGACATCTCCAAAAGGCTACCTGAACATTGCAGATAGGGACAAGGGAACCAGTTGAACTGAACTCCATCTCATCAAAAAAGTCATAAATAACTGTAAGAGTAAAGCACTGAATTTGGCGGAAGGGAGGATTTCAGGGCAAAAGGCACCACAAACATGCACATTTGTGTCCAATTGCCTGCATACCCTTAACGTCGGGACTGTCCCGCACTAAAGTGTACTGAGGAACTCAAGTCGGGTATAGCCAAAAAGGTACTTCAAAAGTTTCAATCAAAGCCTATGTCAACCCCAACCAACAAAAAACACATGGTCAAAAAAGCACAGTGGTCAAAAAGCTTGACATTATTTATCGTAACATGCATTTCAAATAAATGATGGATTAGCTTGCTAGTAATAGTAAGTAAACTAGCTACTAATAAGCTTATTAATAAAAAAAATTTAAATGGGGGGAAGACTTCTGAAATCTTTAACATAGCTCTGTGCCAAACAGCTCCAGCTGAATTTAAGCCGTCAGTAATATCATTGCAAGTATATTTTTTATGTCTTCTCTCAGAAAGTTCAGTTCATTCTATTTATTATTTTCAGGATCTGATTCAGTTGAGTGTAAAACCCTTCTCAACTTTTTTTTTTTTTTAAACAATTGCCCTACGTTAACTGTTCACGGTATCTCAAAACTGCATATAATCCATGAATTTCTGTTCATATTTTATTTGTAATTGTTAAAAGAGATTACATCATTGTGGAATATGACAAATGGACATTGCGGCGAATAAGGTTTGTTCTCTCTCGAAACACACAAAAGCAGACACAATTACGTCCAAACACTCATCTGGCTCCTGAAACATCACAGGTGTAATACAAAACCCAACTTAAGAACAACTGGTAAGATAGACGAGATTTCTGTTCTGCAATGCCGGACCATTTCGATACCATGCAATATTAATGAAACAGAGAAAGAGAACTTTTACACCTCGATGGTTTTTATTTACTGTGCGCTGTTGGGTGACACGGTTTGATATAAGCCAGCGCTGACTGACAGCATCATGAAGGGAACTGTCACCTCAGGGGTCCTCAGACACTCTCAGGGTTTTTCACAAACCGAAATAGATATCTAAAGAAAATGCAGACAGAGCCAGTACCCCCCTGCCCCCCCACACACACCCACACACACAAAAAAATATGCTGAGCTTCACTAAGCTCAAGATGGCTGGGAATAAAACAGCCCCTGCAGTGCAGAAAAATCCATTACACCACTTGTGTTAATTCTGCACCAATTACAGGAAAGTTTCTGACTGGGACTATTATGATGAAAGTACAGCAGACAGGCCAACCCATGAGTCCCTTTCAGAAGCTGGGATGCTCACTCTCAAGCGGGTGAAAACAAAAAACATAGAAACTTCTCCTAAAAACCTAAGATGTCCTCTCGTTCCACACAATAAAGGTTGGGGAGAATGGCGGACCCCACACTTGATCAAACTCTGGCGGATGATGTCCGGTGCTCCTTGGGACGTACTGTACGGAAACAGCAGCTTGCACCAGAGCCATACACTGTTGAGGCCGTGGGCACAGTGGTCAAGGACGTGCCTTGGCATAGCCTTGTCTTCTCCTGCAGCGTTCACCAAAATAAGCTGCAGCACTAACAAAACACACTGTTTATTCTCTCTTTCGCCGCTGAGAGGTACGCGGGCTGTGTGCAGGCCGGGGCAAGAGGAACGGGAGGAAATAAGGAAACATGCGCGGGACGTAACCGCATAAATGTGTGGACTGTTCCGTTGGGCTCCTCGCTCTTGAAACACTGAGCGTGGGTTTTTCCTGAGGTGAGCTGATTTTATTTTGCAGCAATCAGAGACCGGGGGAAGCACGCTGGTCACGGTCATGATGAATTGGCTGATGAGTCTCTTTTGTTGCTGTTGCCGGAGACACTTAAAATAATGCGGTGATTGCAATGAGCCCAGGTACATTCCTGCTATTATGATCTATACCAGTCGACTGGTAACCAAGGAGATATGATCCGCATGAGAGCAGCATGGACAAACACTATGATTTTACCATCCTCACTTTTACGTGTTACTACAACATCGGAACATGGAACATGTTTATGCTGACTTGCAATACATGTAAGACGATTATTAAATATAATATTTAATTAAATATGTCGCCCTCTATTCATCCATAATAAACAAAATAAGAGACTGTATCAATGTCCCTGTATCAATGGCTCTGATTTCATACCATTCACAGGTTTGTGCTTGTGTGCCAAGACAATTCAGTGTTACATGTTGCACAAAATACTGTAGCGTTCGCGATGAGTCCCTGAAGAAAACTCGAATTTTCTTTTGTGTGGGTGCTTCAGAGTAAACGGTAAAAAGTAAAAGTAAAAAACCACTTTTTGACCGTGTCTTAGAGTACCACACACGGTCCCTAAGGGGCTGAGACCACGGCAAAATAATAAAACCCCGTCCTAACTGTTTCTCCTCCGCTAACTCCTCCGTCTTCAATCCGCTTATCTCCTGGCTTTCTAATTCTCCTGCTCTTTACTCTCATACGCTCTCTACTCATCCCTTTCTCCGACTCTCTACGCTCACATCACGTTCCACCCCTCCTTTTATCTCCTCCTGTGGGCAGAACCACCCACACAACCTAGGGGGTGAACCCCCCACTGCTCTCACTCTCGACCCCATACACCTCTCACTCTCCCTACTGACTGTCACCCCCTTACCATTTCTCCAACCCCTGACGTGGTCTCCCGCCCTTACAACACACTCTCCTGCCTTTGTGGACGGATGACGTCACCCCAGACGTCACCCCAGGGGTAGCCTCTCCCACTACCTCTAACCCCAAGGTCGCTACAATACATTGTAATTACGGCTTTTCTAAAAATCCAAAACAATCAAGGATTGAATCTTCTCGTTCATGGTATTTCAAATGGATGCACCTGGCTCTGTTTAGTGTTCAGAATATGTCATAATGAAGCATAATGAAACTAGATGTCTGCTAATGTATTTTGTATTTTTTAAATTGTTTTCTGTATTTCTGCATGTCTCCTGCCCTGTGATAAACTGCCGTCCTGTCCTGGGTGTACTCTGTCTGAGAGCCCTGTATTGTGTTACGGGAAATTAATTAATTAAAAGCTATAGTTAATATAAAGTTAACCTAATTGTTACAAAGATTGTTACAAATAATTATCTATATAACAATTATCGTAAGACTGCAAAGTAACGTACATACATTTAATTACACTTCAAAGTTTAGCAATGAGCATGAAACATTGCGTGGAGGGTTTTTTCAAAAAATTTCTGCAGTTAAAAAAATGCTGCTAGGCTCCCCAAAAATTAGAAAAATATTAAAATATTACACTGAGCCTGATTTGCTCAAGAGAAAACCATATCAGATGGCAACTTGGGACAAGGAAATAATTGTTTCATTTATTTTAGCTGGATAGCTTAAGTCTGGCTTCATTTGAATTTTGCTTCTTAAATGTATTAGGACAGAAATTTTCAGACAACAGAACTCACGCCTATTTGGAAAACGAGTCACTGTGAGGAGTTTAAAAAGCGACTCCAGCAGAATCTCGGAACAGCACGTCTTGTATCACCATATAGTCTCAAAGCGATGAGCACAGTCAGAATATACAAGCAAGCGTCATTAAATTGTATCGCATCGACGTAGCATCCAATTTCAAATGCTGTTTGAACTATGTTAAGATTTCAAATCTGCTTGCCATTTGGGACTGATATTTTATTTAGGCAAAAATGGTAAGCCTAGGAAAGTCACATTTTTGTTTGATATAACTATGCACCATAAAATGTTATTTGTCTCTTTGGTCGCAAAGACTAAGCAAGTTAACTTGTTTAAAGACCTGAAACCTGGTTTTAAATTAAATACATTAGGTGGTATACAAAATAAAATCAGTTACTGTTGTAATGCAGGACAACGTTGCGTGGACATAAAAAGGATTGGTTTGGGATTTTAAAAAAGACAAAAGACCTTTATATATATATATATTTATTTTTTTAGTCATACAGTAAACCTTCCAGCCCTCCTACTATATCAAACTCAAGGCCAGGCCAAACATTATTGCCACATGTGTTGTATGGAAAAAACACTGTAGTACTGCAGTGTTAGAACAGTAACACTAATTTTGGAGTAGGTTAAACGATTAACAATCCCCTAAATATATTCAATTCATATGAAAAAATATATAAAATATTTCAACTACAATCATATATAATCATTATAAAATGACTGGGAGATGGAGATGGAGACAGGGAGATGGAGACTGGGAGATGAAGACAGCGAGATGGAGACAGGGAGATGGAGACAGGGAGATGGAGACTGGGAGATGGAGACAGGGAGATGGAGACTGGGAGATAGAGACAGCGAGATGGAGACAGCGAGATGGAGACTGGGAGATGGAGACAGGGAGATGGAGACAGCGAGATGGAGACTGGGAGATGGAGACAGCGAGATGGAGACTGGGAGATGGAGACAGCGAGATGGAGACTGGGAGATGGAGAATACAGCCATGTCCCGGTGTAATACAGTTGTTTTTTAATCCATCCGGGAGGCAGACAGTGAATAAATCCATCCGTGAGCTGTTGTCTCTGGTCCAGGTGTCTCAGGCCACTAGCTGCTACATTGCTCACTGATTTTCTCCCACAATGTGAAATAAATCAAAGGGCTGCACACAGGAGCTGGGGCTGGGAAGAATCCCATGTCCTCCAATTCCACTTATCCGAAAAATCTAAATGCTATATATTCTGTTTCATCCACCCTGGCACAGTGAAAACCAGCCTAATAAACCAACAATAATCCCTAAAATCTATTATTATTTTTTTAACTCTGAAATGTTTCCAATACTGAACAAGGTTAACTTGACGTGTATTGAATTCCACTAGACCACCACATTCGATTAATACATTTTATATCTCAGCATCTGGATTTATTAATAAGCCCCGGGTTTTGTACACAACCAATAAATTAACCAACTACATTAATGTATATTTAAGCTAACGGTATTATTTCAAGACTTGTAGAATGTAGTAACACAATAAAGCTGTTTACCTGCACAAATGATGCGTGATGGTGCACGTTACAAAAAAGCACAACAAAACTAGTAAAAAGACTATGTGAATATGTGCTCACTGCTTGCCCCATAGCCACACAGTCGATATCGGTGCTAAATAATTCATGAGACTGATATATAATACAGTACTTCCCGCATGTTCCTGCAACTCTCTGTCATTTCCCTGTGAACCTCTCAAGCGGGCTGTGTAGCCTGCAGTGTAAATATGGCGTGGGGCTCGACGGCAACTCCCCGTAGCCACGAGACGAGACGCATTACTGCAAAATTGACTCCAAATTGATGAGAAAAAAACAGAAATGAGTCGGCAAAACCACAAAAAAAAGCAAATTCAGTCGTTGTGCATTTTGGTTTTTGACTGAATGGACCAAATATCATATATTTAGTCTATTTTATAACATTGAAAACATCAATATTAATCTTTTCAATGTTGCAAGAAAGAGGAACTCACTGTGACTGTGTGTCCGTGGTTCAGAAACATTACACAACTCCTGACTGAGATTCGAACCCAGGTTTCTTAACCACCGCACACAGGCCACAACAAGAGAAACCACTTGTTTAGCGAAAGACAAGAGTCCCTAGCTGAGACAACTCTTGCCTCGACACCAAGAGGTGACGTCACTGTCCTTAGCGAACTCTGACCAGAAGGAGGTCTGGAGGCGAACGGAACCATTTTCAGAATCATCTCTCAGTCGCTGCTTTAGACGACAACAGGACCAGTACAGTGTCCTCTCAACATGGCGCCTGCGTTCACTGCCCCCCCCCACCACCACCAGCCGCTCTGACCCGGCTACAAAGTCTGTTCGGAAACGAGACGTGTTGTTGGTTTTTTTTCTCTCACAACTCTTCTGAACAGACCGGCTGTGCTTAAGGAGCTTAAGTTTTGTTCAGAACGGGGGCCTCCTTAAGTCGACGGGCCGCAGTTAAAAAAGCCTTTTCAGCGCGGCCGGGTATGCATGTTAGAGCATGAAAGCGGCTCGTCGCAGAGCCAGAGGGACTGTCGAAGGCAAACGCAGCAGAGAATTCACCCCCTAAGAGCATTGAAAAGAATCCTCGACTCCTGCCTTCCATACGTCTATTAATAGAACGGCCAACCATTTAATAATAAAGAACTCTGTATCCAAGATTATATGGCACAGTTATTAGCATTAATGCTAAAGGATACGGAATGAGATAGTGGAATAATCCCAGTATGCATTAAATTACTTTTTCGCCACTCAATTTTAGGAGCTTATTAACCCTTGCTAGGTTAAGAGAGTCCAAATGTATTTTTTAAAGTGGGTTTTATTGGGTCTAAAATGTTCACCCTGCAACTGTGTCTTTTTCTTCAAACGCCCATCACTAATAGCCTGGTTTACAGAAGAAATGTCAGGTAGTGTCAAATACAAATTGTTGTATTCCACTTCCTGCTTTGGCTTTACACTTCCACTTCCTGTCTGTACGTCAGATGAGCATTCAAAATTGCTCCTCTTTTTAGCACACTCGGCCAGAAAGCAAAAGCATCTGTGACTGCTTGAAATTCAAGCCTTATCACACCAGCCTTGGAATCAGTAAGCATGTACTACAAACAGCAGACATTTTGTAGGCAAAGAACTACTAGTAGCACAGTGCTTTACTTAGCATACATTTGTTTGGTGGTTGCTTTGAAACAGGGAATTCCTGCATACGATTATCTTTATGTATTGAAACTAGTCGAGGAAATACTTGAAAATCTAGCTATCGTTTCAAGAATAAGAAAGAATAGAGGTGAACTAGTCTGTGTTATAAAATCCTTAATATACAAAGCAAGGCTTAGGAATCCCTTAACATTTTCAATTTCATGATAATTGAAAAGAATGATTGACCATTCTCCAATGATTTCCAGAGGGCACCGTTGCCAATTTAATGGAAATAAGTAATTAATCTACATACTCTGTGAGTGTTTTTCCATAATGGTTTGCTTTATCATTATAGTGTGCACTGAAATGCAGACCTCTGCAGACCTAATAAAACTATTATAATTTAATTTGACATTAAACAAAACAGTGTGTGAATTCATTACACTAAACTATAAAGGATGTTGTAAAGTGTTGCCTGTTATTAATGGTTCGGTGAACAGTTACAAACTAATATGTGTTTACCAGCTTTAAATTGGGCCTGCTTATCCATCCAGCTGCATTGTTGAAACACCCATTGCTATTGTTTTTCTCATAATGGGGTTGTTTAAGACTAGGGGTGCACTGCTGTGGATTTTTTTAATGGATGGTACCAGTATTTTAATTAAAGTACTATATAAGTATAGTATATACGTTTATAAAAAATAAATAAAAATAAAAGTAATGACTTTGCAGACCTGACAACACCTGTTTTGATCAATTACCTGAAATTTAATTGAATAAACAAAGATAAAATAAGTAAACTAGATATTATTTTGTAAAGAAGACATTAAACACTAATTTGTAATGCAACAAAACAAAAACATATAGAATTTATTGCCTTTGCAGCATCTCGTCATAACGCTACAGTAGCTCTAACCGGCAGAATGCCAAACTTCATTGAATAAAGTTTAGTTAACCCTGAGGTTGACACTGGTAACACTTTACATTAAGTTGCCTTAATTACTATGCAGCAGACACAGTAATATACCTGTAGTAACGTATTACTGACACGGGTATTACTACGGTAATGTGGTTGTTGTAGAACAAAATGGTATGCGCATTTGCAATAATATTACTTCTCTTAATATTTCTGGTCTTGTTTTTCAGAGGGAAAAAGGGATGGAACTAACATTTTTAAATAGTGCCAAAGCTTTTTTACACAGTGCAACAGCCAGTTCTCACTCAATAGCCGTTCCACTATTGCATTCTTTTTATGGGGGGTGGGGACTCTTCACTTAATGCAACTGCTAGCTGATCTGCCTTTGACTGGTGTGTGTTTAGTTATAGCGTAAGACCAACATGTGGCCCAGATTCATCCATAATACGGTGTAATTGTAACTATTATGTTGTTACTGCAGTTACTACTGTGTGCGTTACATAAAAATGAGGGCAACTTAATATAAAGCATTACCCTCTCACTAAACTCCCACACCCTTGAGATTTTAGTGTGTCGCCAACCACGCTCCTGGCTGACGCACAACTCCAATGATACAACTCTGGCGCACATATGTCCCGTTATGCAGTCGGTCTGACAAATGTAAGCCAGAGTATTTCTATCCGCCAATCGCCGATGTCACGCGTTTACCACCAATATCCACCCGAACCGATTCCAGGCGGCTCAATTGGTGCGACCCTGTTTGAGTGTAAAACAGAAGCTCAGCATAAATTAATCACAATGCATTTTCTCATCAAGGCTGTTTCCATAGTGTTTTCCTGGAGCTATTTTCAGTCTGAAACTGTAGGCGAGAGCTTTGCTCCCCAACCGATGCAGACCCAGATCGAGCGCCACGGAGGGAAGAGGATGGGAAGCCATTGCAGACCGAGTGCCTTTACAGCTGCGATTCAATTTCATTTCAATTTTACATGGCGCGGCCTGCAGTAGTGCTTCATGACCTGGGATATTATAACATTACAGTCATTCATTTGTGCAGGTATACGGGACACGGCCCTCAGGGGTTTCTACACAGCGTCGCCTTAAAAGGGGACACGAATCTCAGGTTGATGCCAGGGACTAAAAAAAAAATGTAATCTCAAACTCTGAGAAACTGAAAGAGACAAGCAGATATCTTAGCAACAGCGCATGTAAAAATGTAACTGCATGATTTGAAATGGAAAAAAAAGGTCGTGCAGCGGTTTAGAATTAAAATATTCCGGCCAAGCCCTAATTAACAGCTTGCCACACAGTGAGTTCCTGATCTTTGTGTGATACAGCGCTGTGCATATCTCCCCGTCCAGCTGGGGTCCATAGAGAAGCTTTCCTCACAACTGCTGGCACTCTGCCCTGCCCTATATCCGGTGCGAAATGAATGGGAGAATTACACACGCACCGCCGCAGAGACGCGTAACCCCAGCGCTCAGATAAACTGATCACAGGGCAGGTTGTGTTTTGCCAAAGACACAACTGTCCGAAGTCCGCCCAATTCCGAAAACACATTTTATACGAGACGGAAACCGCGGAGGTAATCAAAGCTATTTAACTGTGTAATTAAAACAGGCAGGTCGACAGGCAGCAGGCAGACGCTTAGTTCTTCATTAGTCACGTTCTTCCTTAAAGAGCCCCGTCTGTATTGGGCCCCTTTATGTTTTATTGTGCATTAAGGGCATACATATTCATTAGATCAGCTTCACGGATGTCCTTTCTGAATGCGGTGTGCCCGTTACTTCTCCTCAGCGGGACTCAAGGAACATTCTCAACCATTAAACTCATTAATGCAATCGATCTGGCCCGGTATCTTTACCCAGGATGGGTTTTTAGTTGCTCTAAACTTACGTGCAGTGATAATTATGAATACGTTTCTGAACAGTAGGCTGTCCTTGGCGGGAGAACCCTGGTGTACCTGCTGAGCTGATAAATAATTATTCACCAAGCATCAAGGCACTAAAACAGGGTCCACATACAGATGCCCAGGGGGACACTATGATAGTCTTCACTAGAAAAACAGATTTTAAGTTAGCTACACCACTAAAGATTAGGTATAGTGCATTTACTAACAGAGCACAGAGTACAGAAATATGCCACAGTTCTTATTACTCACTTTACATAGTTATAAGTATACAAATAAACAAACTAAAATGACCGATTCAGGAAAAAAAACAGGCACATGTTATACCTGATTCAAGTAATTCAAGAAGTGTAACTTTAATTGAACATTTCAGTCAAGAACTAAGCGAACCATCATTTACATGAGTCCCAGAGTAATTGAAAGTTGTACTGTCACAATCAATTTCCGCTGATTATTAACAGCAAGAAATGGAAACGCACCAAGTAATCCTTGTGAAGACCTCACAGCACTGGTACCAGAGGAGGTGCTGCATTCAGTCCATAAAGTTACTGAACCTCAGGTAAGTGTGTGTGTGTGTGCGTGTGTGTGTGTGACCGAGAGCGCGTGAGAGAGAGAGAGAGAGAGAGAGAGAGAGAGAGAGAGAGAGAGAGAGAGAGAGAGAGAGAGAGAGAGAGAGAGAGTATATGGGATTCTCTGTGCATGTGTCCTGCATATATGTGTTAACAGGCAAATAGCAAAAGCTCCTACCTTTCTTCTTAGATTCCTTTTTCACGCTGGGTCTCACAGCTGGCTGGAGTTCTGCCTCTGTTGACATCCTATTAAGTCCTTATTCCTTTTCAAAGCAGGTCTAGTGGCGCACACAGGCTCATTTAGAAGGGCTCTCCTGCTGACTGCGAATCAGTCCCACTGCTCGCTCTAGCCCTGACACAGCAACTCAATCACTCCCTTTGAGTGCTGCATAACAAAACAGGGGAGAAAAACGAAAACACAAATTTAGCATAGACATTACTGAAAAGCCCATGAGCACACACAGTTCTTCTTCTGCTTTCACCCAAGTCCCCACAGAAATGTCTTCAACCCAGTGTTATCCATAGCGGTAAGATGAGTAAGGTAAGATCTCCTGGTTTGATTTGTTCAATAGCTTTAAGTATCAACCTGACTGCTGCTCACCTGGGTCGGATGACTGCAGTGTAAACTATTTGCAATAACTCATTTTAGGCCTCCGCGGTATCACGGTTGGAAGAAGAAGAAAAACATACCGTTTCAGGGCTAAAATGTCATTTTTATAAAGCTACACATGTGCACAATTTCCGGCAAACACAGTTTCCCAATTTTCATAGCTGAGCACTTTTAGGGTAAAGCTAAAGTACGATTTAGCAGGACCTAATATTAGGGTTGACGTAAACAGGCATTTGCTCAGGCATTGTATCTCAGATACAATAAGAGGAAAAGACCAGATAAATCAATGTTATTACAGAGTGTTATGCACATTTTCAGTCCACCCAGCCGTTAAGTTTTATTGCTAATGAAGGTGTTATTTTATTTTTTTAAGAGCTCTGAACGATCACACAGATGACGTTAATTATTGATGCATTTCACATTAACTGCAGTACTGCCGTGGCATTAATTTAGAGAGTTGGGACAAATGAAAGGCAGCCCTTACTCAGACCATTCTCTGACGCAGTCAAATCGAAGCAGTCTTGCTGATATACTTATAGTGATGAAGTAAGTACATTTTGCAGCCATAGATGAGTTGTAGCGAGGAGTTTTGGGGAGGATTGGAAGGGGCAGGGAGGAAGAGGACAATCAGGAAATTGGGAGAATGTAAATGTTTATTTTCGAGAAAAATATTTCATCTAAATTCTTTCCCATGAGACAGCCAGTGTCGGACTAATCCCTCTCCCGAGCAACCGCGAACTGCAAACCGTAAAAAACTGGCACTGTCGACCTTCCACGTGCTAATTGGCCTCACTTAAACTTGGCACCATCAGGAGTGGCATGCTATGTGGAAGCTCGAGCCAAATCGTACTCGTGAATATTCGTCAAGGCCCGCCTCCAACATGTGCGTCCTTATTTAACGCCTCTAACAAAACGCAGTTGGTGGCCAATGGGGTTAGCATGCAGAAGAATCACCTCTCCATGGCTGGATGGTTCGTTTTAACCCTAGAACGGTATTTCTTGCTCTGCAGATTTTCAGGAGCCAATATGGAGCTGGGTTGTTGGGAACGTTGCAAACGACATGGACGCTGTTTTCATGTCTTTGGAGCTACCAGGAAACTTTTTCAAAACAATTTTTGCATAGCAAAGAAAGCGAAAGAGTACACAGCTACACCCTTGCCCCTTTAAAAAAACACCCTGTTAAATTTAAGGAGGAAAAGTTAGCAATGACCAAAATGAGAGCCTCCCGAGTGGCTCAGTTGGTAAAGGCGCCTGCCCGAGAGCAGATATTGTATTTTATTCATCTTTGCAACTTTAAACATTTATGTTTTATTGGTTAAAAAATACATTATATTGACATATAAATACTTACAAATGTCTATTATCAGTGTGTGGTCATTACTAATTTGATTGTATTGCTTTAATCTGTCCCACTACAACCAAACTGCGCTCTAAACATGATGAACTTTCTTGCCATCCTGTTATACAGACCGCCGCGCGGGAAGCTTAAAGAAATATTCAGAAATCTAGGTTATCTCCCTCCTTCGGGAGCAGCCACACTTTCTGAGTACGACTGAGCGGAATTATTCAGAAATTGCTCTCTATGTTTAGAACCAATTACTCCGGCTCCAGAATCAGTGGCCTAATAGCTAACTGCAGGCAGGCACCAAAGTACAGTAGTGCTGTACAGAAATTACATTTTATACGCCAATGTGTTGCTACATCCAATTCAGGCTGCTTCAAGTACAACACAAAATTTAAATCAGACTTCTAATTCACTTCTGATAGAAATGCTGTGTAAATCACTGTCTACAAAGTGTCATTCGAGTTTTCCAAAAAAGATTAACGCTAATTTAGTGTCTAATTTAGATGCATTCAATAACGACTTAAGTCCAAAACAGAAATGACCTCAACTAGCTAACTGATAGTGGTAGGGATCTGGGTGTAAAAGACAGAAGAGCTAACTCTGGTAATTCACATTTGGTTAGTGGGAAGAGATTGTTCCCCAAATGAAGATGTTTTTCCCCTTCAAATAAATACCGTACATCATATGTAACAACAGGTCAACCTGAATGGAACTTGTGCACTCAATACATGTTCCCAAAATATTATACTGAGGAAATCCTCATTGTGAACAGTAGGGCTCTGAACACACAAAACAAGCTGAATAAAGGAACGAGGAGATCTTTGTTTAGAGATGCAGAAAAAAGAAGGTATATTTTCGCCCAGCTAAAGCCGTCTTATAAGCAAATAGAATTAAAAAAATGTTATTATTTTAACCCGCATCTCAGAGACAATTTTTCAGAAAAATCTCAGGAAGGGTGGGCATTTTTTCAAACGTTACTTTGTGATAAAATGTAGTACTGCAGGGCCTTGTCGCACCAGTCTTGAATTTGACAAATAATAACAGCTAAATTATACTAAGCTGCCATTTTCTGTTTTAAACTTGAATGATAATATTAACTTTAGTCTACATATGCAATGCAATCTGAACCTTTTAAGACTTTAGGATAATTTGGAATGGGTAATCAATGCATCTAGGCTTGTCGCTGAGAAACCCATCAGCTACACAGGAGCGGTAATGAAGTTTGAGGGACTTCCTCTGATCCAATCGCCACTGCTCGCTGTCATTTTACTCAGCACTGACAGGAGGAGAGACATTCCCTCGTGACCTCAATGCCAGCCTGCAGGGAGGCTGACCAAGGTCGCTGGTTTGCGACGAGCCCCATTCCCCTGCCCACCCCTGCCCACCCCTGCCTACCCCCGCCCACCCCTGCCTAGCTGACGCTCTGCTAACCGTGCATCGCTGCACTGCCCTCTCGGTCACAGTCGGATAATGCCATAATCTGGACTCGAACCTGCGATATCCAAATCACAGGGCTCAGCCTGCACTCCCACAAACGCCTTTACGGAATAGGAGTCCGAGACAAACATTTCAGGTGATAACTTCAGTCAGAATCATAGTGTTAGCATAATATGAACATTTATTCTAACCATAACTCTGGATTTCCTGTTTTGGCAGCTCAAACGTTTACTTAACATTTTCAGAGATTATTCAGTATGTTAGTAAACACTTTGTATGCAGGGGAAAAATCAAGTGGTAAATTGGATGCCCATAAGTGCTCTGCTGCCAGCAAGCAGACCTAATCCCTATAAATCATCTGCTGCTGACTGAAAGACACTGGCTTGGAAGCACAGGTGTGAAGATCACTGCTGGTGTGTTCTCCGAACGTCCTCCAAGACACAGGGCGGCCCCGCGTCCACCACTGCGGGCCTCTCAAAGCGTCAAGAACCTGAAGGCTACAAGGCTCAGCCCTCGCTAATCCACAGAGCCGCTTTCCGTCTGCGTCTCAAAGGCTCCATACTGTTTACTCGTGCTGTATTCCCTGTGCCGGGACACTGACGGTGCGGAAGCTGGAAGATGGAGGGATATATGAGATGTGTGTGGCCTTTTGCCGATACTTACATGAC
>JAOYSI010027975.1:0-32111 GCA_025775065.1 Hiodon alosoides
CTTTGTAAGTGGGAAAACCTGCAAAATCGGCAGTGTATCAAATACTTGTTCTCCCCACTGTGTGTGTGTGTGTGTGTATATATATATATATATAGATATATATATTATTAATTATGTTTTCTATCACCACACAAATAAACAAACTAACAGAAACACTACAATAGCAGATACATTCTAATACATTGCCTATAGGAAGTATTCAGCCCCCTGGGACATTTTCACTGATGCGTTTAAATTGTATTTTGTTTCCTCTGATCTGCACAGCCTACTCAATACTTTGACGAGGCAAGATCATTTTTTTGTTTAAAAAGAGTTAAAAATAATTGAGAGAAAAAAACAATTTCTAGGTTAGATACGTAGGATCTCAGCAACATTTAATGCCAAAGCTTTCGCTATACTTGAATGTACAATTCTAAATAGATTTTTTTTTTTTTTTTATACCACAGCTCAAAGCTAACTCGTTCAACTCAAAGCTAACTAGTTAACTGGTAGCTAACTTATAATTCGCCAATTAATATCCTTTGGTTAAATGTGTTGCTAGATTTAGTTAATATTGAGTAATTTAGGCCCTAACACGATTTAAAGTTGTCTGAATTACACTTAACATTGCATTTGTCAACTAGTTAAAATTACAGAGCTCTTAGGAAAGACTTAACAAGCTATAGCGATGACATATTCGCTTACTACATAGTGAAATTTGCAAAGGGGAAAACTCATAGTGCCATTTTGCCAACACTGTGTGTACATTGCCCATCTGCGGTACGGCCCTAATGGCTTAAATACCCTTTCCAAAATGATTCCTCCATAACGTTTTATATATTTTCATGGTCTTCATTAGCACTCCAAAATGTACTTCTCAATAAATTAATAAATTCAATGGTTTCCAAGTATACATATTTAAAAAGGCAAATTTCATGAACTTGCTTTGAGGCTATATCTCCTTTGGGGGGGAGTTATATATCTTAGAAACACACTGCCGAGAGACTGGTATCTGGAGAGATACAGAAAACTTTTCGGCAATTGCCAAGGATGAACAGCAGAATATTCCCCTCAGAGGATGCACGGAAAGTGCTAGTAATCATTGATCTCTCTCCGATATTCCTGGCGATTTGTGATGGCGAAGCGGGAAAATGGAATGTCCTCTCTGCCTGTAGATCAGGGTTAGGGTTAGGGTTAGGGTTTCTAGGGTTAGGCTTTCTTCGCAAGGAGAAAGAGAGACAGAAGCTCATTAGCTGTACCGACAGGAGCGAATTATCACGCAACATTGTTTTTGTGTTTGCCGTGTTCCTGTCCCAAAAACTCCAGTAAATATTCTTGATTTCTTGAAAATAGAGCTTTGTTCACATGTCTTCTCTGATAACATGGACCCCAGTGTTGCCCTGGCTTGTTATGGCTGACCCGGTAATTAATTCATCAGACTCTCTCCCTCAGGACCTAGGAATAATAATCTGCATTATAATATAGAACCATAATAAACTCAAGGAGTTCAGAGTCCCTGCACATCGCTCAGACGGATAGAAAGTAAGACTAATGCGATGCACATGAAATCCATTATTGTATAATTAGAAATTGACATTATTTTCATGAGCCAAAAATCCACGCCCTTTAAGAATGCCTGTTCCATTAGTTTTACTCAAAGCAACAGTGCATTTTGAAACTTAAATCATTGACTGCGTTCTCCTCGATTGATCCCTTTAACGGCATTCAGGATGAACGTTGTCTTGTTTGAATAATTAAAATGGATTTGTTGTCTGGCTCAAATAATCAGAATGGATTTGTTGCCTGCCATATTTGGTGTTGTTCAAGTAATGGATTCCAGTTTAATATAAATGGTACTTAGGGGCACTGGTAGTACAAAAGAAGGCCCAGAGAATACACAGACCCTACATTGATATGTTGACACTCAGCACTACACAGACTTTTACATAGATGCCCTATATCAACGCCATACACAGAGCATTACTCAGGACTTTACATAGATACCTCAACACCATACAATGATCCTAAATATATATATCCTAGGTAGGTCATTCACGATTCAGACTCTTTGCAGACCAAAGCTAAAGCCAAATTCAGCACAGAAAGCCGACAAACGGAAGACAAGTGTGATATCCCCGTCCCCAGTTTATTTAGTGGCCTTCTTTTTATTGTTGGGGTTCTTATCAAGTTTATGATTCAATATCCAGCCACTCCGAGCATTGCATCCTAATGACTCCCTGTTTTAATGCATAGCAGAAATTGATTTATTGCAAAACAAAGAGCACTCAATATGCCCTTAAGGAGACTTTGGTAGGCGTATGTGGGGGGGATCACTGTGGAATAAATAAGAAATGAAATTAAACTGAATACATTCACAATACAGCTGCCTTCAGCACAACTACAGCAGCTCGCACACGTTTAATATTTATGCTGCGCGGCTTGCACCTATAAGGTGAGGCCAAAGCTGTTTCTCCTGCTTATTGCACTGAAGTTTATCCCGTGAATGCACTGGGAGGTAAGGTATGATTAATATTTATGTCTATGAGCGAAGGAGCAAAGTTACAGTGGGAATTAACCCCTGGGATTCTGCGTCTCTCTCACACAGTGTGCAAACCCTGAGAAATGGGAGTGTGGACGCTGTCAACCCCTATTAGCTAGCAACTGAAATTTTCCTCCTAGTGTGCTGGGGTACAGTTTTAAATGAGCTAAGATAGAGCAACATAGTAATGTTTGCAAATATGACTTCAGAAAGAAGGTATTCATTTATCTGAGCTGCCTTTATCTAGCACATTTTGCAATTCCCACTATAACAATGAACAGACAATGCAGTTCTTGGCAAATTTATAGTAAACAGTTTGAGCAGTTCTTTTTTCAAAATCGAGACGCTGCAGCAACATTACTCTATCTGCAGCAGGATATGCAGATCACTGCATTCACTTATACATATATGTTAAAACTGAATTTATAAATGAAATAGTTAAACAGATACCAAATGCCATTGTGGCACACAGCCAGAAGCCCTGCCCTGAGGGACAGGAAAGCTGTAGGGCCCACCCACAGCCAAGATTTCAATATTCACCTGAGTGTGGTTTTATTAAACCACAGTCAGGTGCTTGCAATTAAGGACTTCATAAACTGTCTCAAAGAAGGGCTGTTCTGCACTGGAAGGTCTTTGAACTGGAATTGCTTTTGATAGTGTTTTCATGTAAGAATTTAAAACTGAAAAGCTGAATTTTTCCCCAAAAGATTATATTTTACTGTTCAATTTCTATTCAGTTTAGTCAACATCGGTGTTTAAACGTGCCAAATAAAAGGCCTCACAAAACACGCACCCCAGCGTACCACAGATATTTAATACCTTCCATTGCGCAGGAATTACTCACCTTGGTGAAAACTATTTTTCAACTCCCTACATGTTCAGAGACTAATTTGTGTTTTTTTAAATATTTTTGTTAATGTAATCATTTGGGCTCGACTGATTATGCAAAACCTTGTTTAATTACATTTAAGTTCTCCCCTCAACAATATTGTTGAATAATGTTTTGTTGCTCAATTGTTATGAGAGAATCAACACCCTCAGGTGAATAAATAACTTAATTGTAATTTCTGCAGAAATGTCATCGCCCAGATGAGAAGAGCAACAAAAGCATGTTTTACTCCACATGATTAGAAAAGGTCATATGCTCCCAAAGCAGTAGGTCTTCTAGAAGAAGAAGGAGGTACTCTGATGGCCAACGTCATGGGTTCATGTTCAAGTATGAAGAACATCCCATCTCTGCCTTTCTAGGTACACAGAACTCTATGTGCCTTCATTTAATGGCTCGCTGCGAGTGCACCTGCCTGTTAATGAAAGCTAAAATTGTCATTATCATAATTCATAATCATAATTTTAATTTTGTCATAGACCATAATAGGCTGTTGTAATAAGTGCATTTTTTGTATTATTTACTTTGATAGACAATACAATTTATATGTATTGTATTAGAATTTCTGCATAAACCCCAAGCAGATATTATGAAAGTGAGCAGTTAGAGATCACTTTGCTTTGTCCTGTTTGTGTACTGTATGCTGAAATACTACAATCACGCAAGATCTACATAGGCACGGAATCTATCAGGATACTATCACTACACCTACAGTATCAGCAGAATATTTTAGGGTGTGTTTTTGTGAGAGAATGTGCCTTTGTTAAATGTGCCAATAATTATATTACCATTGTCCTTACTGTTATTCTATAGTATTCAGCCAACTGTGCAGTGTAGTACATTTCCATCTTTTTCTCATTTGTTATAATTGTAACTTATTGGTAATTTTAATAACAATGCCATGTAACGATAGTAATTTAATGTTTTTTCACAGATTTTTTTTGTAATTACTTTGCGGTCTGCTTTTGTCGGTAATAAAGTGCATGAAACTAGAGGGCCTCACTACCAGCGTCAGACTTCAGAGTAATGGGTGAGTAGGACCTGAGACACTAGAGCCCCCACTTTATAACGCAAAGGCACTAAGGCAGGCTGTCACTTTCATTCGCAGTCATTTTCTCTGCAGTCATGCTAACTAAGAGGGAGAATCGTCTGGAAGCAAAACCAACAAACCTAAGGTTCTCATTTCAGGCAGCTTCCCAAAACAATTTAGTAGCAAACTGCATCTTGATGACAACGGGGACAGGGCACTGGATATAAACAACGCGGGGATAGAGACATTCAGACTTATAAGTCATGGTTCTGCAGGAATAACATGATTTTTGACTCTTGGGTTATGGGAATAAACACGGCATGACTTTGGCATATTGGTGGCATTTACACTCAGTGGTCAGTTTACTCGGTACACCTGTCTGAATTCTTCGTGGTTTGGATTCTGCACAGAAAACATTCCCCACACCATTACACCACTATTGACACTAAAAAGGACGGGTCCATGGACTCCTGCTGCTTACGCTAAATCCTGACTCTGCCATCTGCATGACACAGTTGTCAGGCATTGGAGATCACGCGCTCACTGGAGCCGCTTCTTGTTTTTAGCTAATAGGGGTGGAACCTGTTCTTGCCATTTTCCCTCGACCTCTCTCATCACTGAGATGTCGCTGACTGGATGTTTTTTTTGTGTTTTGTTTGTCGCACCATTCTCTGTTAAATTAAGACACTGTTGTATGTGATAAACCCAGGAGGGTGGCTGTTTCTAAGATCCTGGAACCCGGGCATCTGGCACCAATCGAACAGTCGCCGAATGTCTCGATGTCTGTCTGTCTGCTGGCTATCTGACTGTGTAGGAGTACTCAACCAGGGTAGTGTACCTAATAAACTACTAAATACCAAATTGTACCAAAATTTCTTTTATGTTAATACTATATTTTTTCCTCAACATATCTCCTCCCAATTAAAATGTATTATAATTAGAATTACTTCCATAAGAATATTTATTGAATGAAAATTAGTGTAACCAAATCTTACCAAATCTTACGTACACATATATGGATAAACCGTCTTAATGATACATCTCGGCTGAATACTGCATCAGAAGCAATGTAAAAAAGAAAAGAGGAGGACGTTGGCGGTGGTTCCCTCAGGGTTCACAGTATCTGTAAATGGGAGAACAGCAGTGTGATCCTTCACAACCTTGCCTTACGCCATCGCACCGCTCATGTCAGCTTTCAGCGCCCCATATCGCCCAGTGTCGGCGCACAGGCTACCGAACAAACAGTGACATTCCGCTTCATTAACACACAACGTTGCTCTTGGGGAATCCTGCCGATGCTCTGAGCTTTTCCAGCTTCAGTCGTAAAAGCCCCGTATTAAACACGGACCCAGGAAATGCACAGATAGCATTTCTACAAGCGTCTCAAGGGGAAATCCACGAAGAAAATGAGAAAAACACCAAACAACTAAAACATCCTCTACGATAAAATAACGTGGAATTGTTACCGTACAGAAATGTCGTCATTGTCAAGTAATGGGTTTATGATATCATCACACCTTAAATAGTCATAAAATTCTGATTTTGAAAAACCTAATTGTTTGGGGAGTAAGTTACAGTTACAAAAACTTATGCAACTGTTAAAAGAAAACCATAGCGGTAAGTGAATCTGGCAGCTCGGCGACCGTATCTCACGACTAAGGGAGAGTGGCATTAGCATTCAGCAGTGGTATGGGAGTGGATGCACTAGTTTAAGCACCTGAGCGCGCTGACAGGCCTCTGCAGCGAGACATTCGGAGCTGGCGGTTTGGCATCCCTATGAGAAATGTCAGAATACTAAATGAGCAGCCTTCTCGGTCGGCCCTTGGGGCAGACATGAGTGATGGGGGGACATGGTCGCCTCGGAAGAGCATGGCTCGCGAACGACGTGGATCGATACTGGCTCAACGGCGCTGGAAGGACAATGGACAGGAAGAGGCTGGAGCTAGATTATCAACACGCTTGATGAACTGAACGTACACTAAGCGCGGTTTATGAGTTGCGCAAGCTTAATGGCCTGGGAGCACCTTCTAACAAGCAAAACACCAGGAGAGAACACGGAGCTTTGTTGTCACGTAGGAAACGCCTAATGCACATAAAATAAGTCATTCTCAGCAGTGGACTTGAGTCTCATTATTCTGCTCTCCATTCCATCGGTTTCTTCAACGTCAGCTTTACACGGCTGGGCACGAGCAATCAGGGGCCAGAGGAGAGTCTCAAGGGCCCTCAATGGCTCGGCTTTTTCAGAAACCAACAGAACGGGACATAAATTCAAAAATCCCTTTCACTCAGCCTTTTGGAAATGCCACCTATGGTGGTGTAAATGTAATAGGGCATTCTTATTCATCCAATTTGCACAATGGCATCGTATAAAGGCAGACCTTCATCACAATTATGTGTCATTAAAAGCAGCACAGTGATTTAAAAAGTAGCAATAGCGCCATGCTACATTTCTGAGGAACCCTAATTTATTAAATGTATTTGTGAGCCTGCTCCTTTGTTCGTGCAAACCACCAATGGACGTCAATTAAAAATGTTCTGTCTGAAATGCCAACATGTGGATTAAACAAATTAGTAAAGCAGAAAGGGATAGAAAATAGTTAAAAACATATTTTTACCAAAGCTTTTTAATTCTGAAACTGGATCCACTTAAGTTTAAATTTCTACAAAAGCGGTTGGAGAAAACTGTAATAACAGCCCCCATGACAAGGCCGTGCATGACTAGGGTATGGTACTTGGCCAAAAGTACGTGGGTGTAGCACGTGAGAATTAAGCAAAACATCCTAAGATAGTCCATTACAAATGTGCTCTTGATATACTTACTATTCATGTACAACACATAGCATAAGAATAGGTATTCATATTATAGCAATATACATATTTTACTATGACAACACACGCACATGTCCAGACTCGTTTTGTACTTGTCAAATAGGAATAACGGTTATGTTCATAACAGTTATCGATTTGAGAATTAGAGGGCACCTATTTTAGCCAGCATGAAAAAAATCCTAATGCATTATGCACAAGTTCCATAAAGGAATTGCTACCAGCATTTGGTAAAATACATAGCTAATTCGATTACGACAAACAGCAAAAAACAAACAAAAAATTATTCAAAAGCAAAATACTTACAACTCCTAAAAACCACTGTCAAGATTGAACTGTAAGAATAATATTTCAATATTGTAATTAATGTCAAAATTCCGAACGACCATCTATTTCAAAACAAAGACCTAGATAATGTGAGTTCCAGTTTCTAGAATTTTAGCAGGTCTAGACAGAGGAGACAATTGGGTTATCGTCAGCTGCTATACAGGAAAATAAATGTGGGTTAAGTTCCAAATGAATGTATACATACAAATGTATTCCTCCAAGTGGACAAGGAAAACCAGAAGGACCAATCATAAAACCGCAAAGGACCATTCAGCAGCAGACTATAACTGTAAATTCAATATCAAAAGGCCACTTCAAAACTTTAAAAAAACTATTAGTTATAAAGATTATTCAATTGATATTCATATAAAAACAACAAGAAGAATGACTGCCACATTACAATTACATGTTTCAAGTTAAAAAAAACACGAATATAACTTATGCTACAAATGAAATTGATGCCATCTGTGATTTATGAGTATCAATAACGGTATTAACATGATTGACAGTGATCCGCCAACTGCTTTAGGGCCAAGTCTCCTGCACCTTGAGGATTGGCTTCAGTTTCACACTGGGGTTTAATGAGAGCTTGAGATCTTGAGAATGAACACAATGACATCCACCGTCTGCTTTGACATCATGGCAAATGCACCATGTTAGAAGTGAGAGACTACCGGTATTTACAAATAATAACAATAAAAATAAATTTTTTATTGTGATATGAATGGAATTGTGTGATTGGTCAGAGAGGAAGTGAATAGCCAATGCTGTTCAAAAAGGCTCAATGTCTACAGCAAAGATGAGCTTTTATAGAGCTGATGCCACATCAAGTCATCATTATCATTAATCTTTTATCTTAACGGTCTGCCCATTTATACAGCTGCACACTTACTGCAGCAGTTTAGATTAAGTACCTTGCTCAGGAGTACTACAATGATGCTGGGAGTTAAGCCCCAGGAACCTCTTGTTGACAAGTGCTTTTGTTACTGAACCGCTACACCACGCGGCTTTTGGTTAACCACAGGACACCGTACCCGGTCAGGGCACCGTAAACAGTACGCTGTGTTACAGACAGGGAACTGTGTTTACATCCAGAAGTGTGCTTTAGAGACATCGGCCCCTCTGCATAGGAACGGAGAGGTTTCCATCGCCAGCAAAATGTGCCCTGCTTTTGCCACAATGCCACGGCCTCTAAGCGGACACAGTCGCTTGAGCAAAAGCAACTTTTGAGCAACAAAGTTGTGTGCTGTGTGAAGATCAGGAGGAAGCAAAGAAATCAGGGACACTGATGAGTGAGCGCTGTGGACAAGGCCGGCAGGAGCCCATTTCTTTTTGGAGCTAAAAAAACTCTGCTGTGGTCTGAACACACTGTAAGGGCTGGAAACACATAAATCATGTTATTTAATCCTGTGCTTTGCAGAATGGACCCCTCTCCCTCTTTCAAACTGAACATTCTGCTTGCTGTAGGCCACACCAATGTTTACATTAACTCTATCATAAACTCTTTAATCCAAATAAGGAGTATGATCTCATCTTACATTTGATTAAGCCACAGCGCTGGCTTAGAGTTGCCGAGGAGGAATCTGAGATTAGCATGCAGTTGTGACATCGGCCATCAAAGTCTGACGACGTTCTTCCAAACACATTTGGTTTTCTCACCACTGTTGCCCATGGGCTAATCTCTCTGGGTTTTCCTCAAAGGAAATGTGCATTTCAGACATTAACCCGCACAGAAGCCATTTCAAATGGCCCGTTAAATTCTTAAATGTCTGGTGACTGCTCTAACGTGCTCCATGATAGCCACACCACGCTGCTCCTATAGCCATACATCAAATTACACTAGGTGTAAATAGTACCGCGCCAATTCACTGTAAAAAAAAAACAATTAAGGTGGTTTGGCTATATATTTTACAAGCTCAAATCTGAGTCAGAAGTTCAACGTGTTGTCCATAAGCGCGGTACGCGGCCTCGTATTGCCGCTCGTCCACATTCCCTTATTGTCAGTTGTAAAACATTACAGTACTGCTGAGACAGGAGACAGGCAAGCGGGTATCTGTCTTCACTGGTTTGTGCAGACACTTCATTAGAGCCAGATTTGTGATGTGTATGCTCTCTAGAATGCCTGCAACACAAATTGTGCATTCCAGGCATTTAAAAAAACAGTCAAAAATAAATCGATGTGTGTGAATAACCCTACAATTTTAATCTTTAACTCAAGCACCATTAAGGGACTCTTCGAAGAAGGGTTACAGGGCACCATTGATTTTTGAAAAATCTGCTTAATTAAGCACTGAAATCAAATGAAACACAATATACTGACAACTGCAAGTTTCTTAAATTCATTTTGTACAGTAGTCCACTTCTTCAAATACTTAAAACGAACCAAGACAACATATTTTTTTTTTGCCTTAACATTGTAAACTTAAGTAAGAGACTGGTCTGAAATAAATGCAAAATATCTTTCCTCATGTAAACGTATAATTAAAAGAAAAACGTTAACAATAAATACGGTCTTTGCAACGAAAGCTTTTACCCTTTTATCCTTGTACAAGTATCCTGCATACCAAAACATACTCCTCTTCATACCTTCTCTTCTTCTTCTGCATATAACCTTTTAATACCATTATCACATTTTAGGCTTATTTTTAAAATGCCCGCTAATTAAATTGCTAGTAAATTCTAGTATATTCTAGAATTTTCCATGATGAAAAATAAGAAAGTACCTTTTTTGTGAGAAGCTTCTGATTTGGTGCCTTGTGGGTCTAATGAAAAGAAGATGAGGATTAAAACATCATATTCTAAATAAAAAAAAGATATATATATATATATACTCATGATGCGATTCTCATTGGGAAACAAAACAGAATCACAGAAAGCAGCATGGTCAGGTTGCCATTGTTTTTCATGCCAACACATTGAAACATTGAAATAAGTGTGTGGCAGGAGAGGCCAAGGGCCGTAGGCAAGGGGGGTGGCAAGGGCAGGATGCACCAGTCTTTGTCCAAGACCCTAGAGCGGGCGGGAGAGGAGGTGATGCACAGAGAGGGGGCAGGGCCGAGGGAGAATCTAGGCAAGTCTCACTTGGGGAGGCAAAGGGGGAGGGTATGCACTCAGAATGCACTCTGAAGGGGAGAAATTGCAGCGGCTACACGTCTGACAGGCCTTGCTCGGGTCTGATCTTGTCCAGTCATTCCTATTGCCCCATGCAGCCCCACACACCTACACGCACGTGTTCATTTTCATGGTTTTGAAGCAGAAAATTCCATGCCCAATGGAACGTGGTCATATACCTCTTAAATTTGGCTTCGGACTTTTGAAAGAAATGGTTTGCTTCCAAGATCACAAAGCATGAAGCAATGTAATTGGAGAGATAAAACACGCCGTCGACTCAAACACTCAAGGTATCTGCTTAGAGAAGGGCGAGGTGATTCATTGCTGTAATGTCACCTTCCTTTCTAATGGCTTCAGATAAACTTAGCACTTCAACCCCTTTAATTAATCTAATGTTTTTAAGTACATCTGGGGCCAGCTAACCCCATCTATGCACAAACTAATAATAGAGTATATGACTGAAGTAAAAAGGAGAAGTGCATTGGACTGGCAAAATGACTCGCTGTCAAGTAAATGTATCATAATTCTTCAAAAGTATATCTACGTGAACAAAAATAAGGACAGCTCTTCTTTTCTAGGTATTGTTTGGCACTGTCGTGTTTCACTCTTAAACACACGTAGTATTAGGAATAATGTTGTTCTAAATCTTTCACATGGATACACACTGAACACAAGATTGGCCATGTGGTTAAAAAACTCAGATTGTACTCCCCCAATGAGAGCATGCCTGTGTGCATTTGATTTCACATTTTAACTAAAACACTTACACTCACCAACGACTTGGCATTTGGTAAAGGTAAGGAACACTGGAGGTAGAGCATTTTAAAAAATGGTATTGAATTGTACTTACACTTATTTTGATCTTGATCATGTAACTTCAGCCAAAATTACTTAAGCAGCCCATTTTACAGAGGGAAACAGGTCAGCTTAATTTAATTTTCATGTATATATCTTTAAAGTAGAAAACTGACTAATATTTCAATTAGAGTATAAATTTCCACATAAATTAAACATTTGCACACATTCAGTATATAATTAGAATGTTTTCCAGAACATACTGTCAGACATACTTTACAAAATTGCAAAAATGCCTAACTGACTTAAGGGATAATGAATCCTACAGAAATTCTGACTGATGAAGTAGCCTTGTAGGAAATGCTCATTTCTGAGCTTGGTAACAACAGAATTCCTCCTCCACTTTCCGGGCATGGACAGAATGAGATCAAGCATACAGGTCGGAAAGACAAGGTTTTTCAACAAAGCCCAAATGTGACTGAATTTGTGTATTTCTGGACGATTGAGGAACAAAGTAATAAACCAGTGAGACGAAAATAATTTGCTCGCACGCTTGACCGGTTCCATTTTGAAGGGTTACAATGAGTTAAACGGAGAATCCCTGGAGGACACTGTCATCTTCCCGCTTCATCGCAGCCATTAAATAAATATCTCTCATAGACACATTTCAATTCTGTGGCTTGTCCACGAACAACCCCAGACAGGTTAAGTGCTAAAATCAGATCAAATTGATGAAAAACAATTTTTCCCCCTTTTTGGTAAGATTTTCCCCTCCGTCTTCTTCCCTTTTTTTTTTCATAGTAAAGCTTTCATTACCTATTCTCAGCATGGATTTTGAGTAATTTCTTTTGTGGCTGATTGAAACACTTAAAGCAATGATACTGAAATACACTGCACACACAAGTTTTTTTTCAAACAGCTTTCAAACGTGAATGGGCATCCTCCTATGTTGAGGGAATATAGATTTCAACGGGGGCGTTAGGGGGACCAATAACATCATGTTGTTATTGCAGTCCAACACCACAGTGTCCCATGGTATGAATGGAGGATGGATGTCATGAGGTTTGGGGAATTCTTCCCCTGTTTAGACGACATCGGCCTAATTAAACTTTCCATTTATAAAAAACACAACATCCTCCTCTGAATGCAGGGCATAGGTTTTTACCTCCAGACAACCAGATTGTGATTGTGTTTCAGTGAGGTCCTTTGAAGCAGCTAACAAACAGGACTACGGTCACAGAGCGGTTCTCACTACGATGCCAACCGAAAGGTGACCGGTGCTAACTTGGCAAAACAGTCTATTTCCTGAGACAGTTCTATATCATGTCCAAATACATTCTAAAGCATTTTCTATACAGAAAGTAAATGGGTTTTCTTTTCCAGAAGTTACTCAATACCCACATGAATTGATTTGCCTTAGGATGGAACAACAGCCTGCGGAAGGCAGATAAGCTGTGGTTTGTTTCTCTCCAGCAGCCTTCAGTGCTTTGATAGAAAAGGTAAACCAGCGACTCTCCCTCGTGACTTTATCACTTTCAATTGCATCAATCACTCTCTTCAAACTGTGCTGTGGATTAGTTGTTGGCAAGGGCCAATCGTGAATAATGCACTTCATCACATGCTGTAACACGTTCTTCAGATACTACCGAATCAAAGGGTCTGGTCCATTCAAAAAGCCTTGTCTGGTGCACTATTACTCTGCTACTCTGCGTCCATGGCACTCAGCCCTGGGTGCAGTTAACAGGGGGAAGAACCTTTGCTGGACCCTTGGTGTCAGTTTAAGTTTCTAATAAGGCAAGATCACGTTCACACTGATTAGAGCCAATGTCACTGTTTATTGATTTATTGGATAGGGTCTATGTTTTGTTCCAGCTTTGCCAAAGAAAAGTCTCCCGTCATAACCATCAGATTTAGAACAACTTATTATTAAAAGTTAAATGTCCCGTTTCTTGATTGGTTGGAGAGCTGCACAGAAAATATACACATCCCATTCTATTTTGTTCCCATACTTTATTAGTAGACCAAAGCAAAATACTTGATCAAAAAAAAAATCGAAAGAACTTGCCACAGACACAGCACCGGTAACCTGTATTTAATAGCGTTTTCTTTTTAAGAGTAGAAGAAATAAGACAATTGAGAGGAAAAAAAAAACACTATTAGAAACAATCTCGTTTTTAAAATGTGATAAGCGGGTTGTCAAGTTTTTAATTTCGGTCCCAGCCCTAGTTTAGGAATCCATTCAAACCAAAATGATGGGAGCGCTGTGTAGCGCCGGTTCACTGTGCAAAGCGAACCGGAGCGGGGACGCAATGTAGGCGTCTTTCGAGATTCTCAACTTAGCCAGATCGTAGCTGGGGCTTTTTCCTCAGTCACCGGTGTGTGAACACAGAACTGCCCTTCATTAGAGCACCCCCATTGATCACATCAGAGGCCTATTATTCATGCACTGAGAGGACACCGGAACAAACGACAGGCTCCAACAGCTAATCGTTTTATGGTCTCTACGGGTTAAACACATGGATGAAGAAAAGCAGCTGAGGAGTAAAATAGACTTACAGGAAAATCCACAAAACAAAATAAAGCAATCGGTAAATATACTGCAGCAGACCGTATATTTACAAATTCACGCTCGTCTCCAAAAAAAAACCCATTCAGAGGCAAATGTCACAAAATCACACTGTCTGTAAGCTCCACACTGATCATCACTGTGGTGTGTGGTGGCAGCTTTAAAGGGGCTCTGCACTGGGCAAGCCGAGGCAACAACCCACGGTAGTGATATTTTGGAGGAGTCTGCAAGCCTCATGGCTGTCTGGGCCACTGCCGCTCTAGGAGACGGATGAGGAGAGACAAGGTTAAAGAGGAGACCGGACCGGCCCGTGCCACCCTCGGCTGCGGGATGCAGCTCACAAACCCACCTCGTCCCCCAGCTGCCGCGGGCCGCCCTAGATCCCACAGTGATGGAAGAGGTGGGGCTGAGCCCTCATTTGGCCCCGCAGTTCAACGGCACGCATGCAAATACGTCACAGACTCTGACCGTCGATGCGTAAGAACCCGGCAGTAATTGAATAATTCAGACAGCACACCATCTCCAGGGATCACTACTTTGGGTGTCCTGAGTGAGCCAATGTATCATGTATGAAATCCTAATGAATGAACTAGAAAGATCTAGAAATGAACTAGTGAGCTGCAGTGATGATCAGTGTAATTTATTCCCATGCTGGCACATTCGTAGCTTCAGGCACATCATATTTCTCTCCGCCCCCCACCCCCTGCTTTTAGCATAACTGGTGCTAATTTGACAAAGTTTGCTCCTGCGCTGCGGGACGTGGAAGATTGCATTGTGCATCTTCTCGATGTGAATCTCTCACAAAATTGTACTGGGGGGAAAAACGCCCTGATATTGCGGGACAGCCGATATTAAAGACCATGAATCTCGTGTCCCTTGTGGAGGCACAAAGCTGCAAGGCACTCGAAAGAGTGAGCCTTTGTCTCAAATATTTACTGAAAGCCATGGGTAATCTTTGCTTTTCTGATTGGCCTTACCTGACATGTTAAGTCTGCTTTAAATTATTTTATTATATAGGGTTTGATAGGTGCAGAGGGAATAAAAAAAATTATCAAGTTATATCAGCTTGACCAGATTAAAATTAATTGAACGTCTTGCAATTACTCTTATCAACAATGTCAACAGGAGATTGCACTTGTTAATGTACCTTATATTGCAGGATTACATTGAAAATTAGGCGGTACCTCCTGCAACTGGCATGTGTATTATTAGTTACTGTAATACAGCAAGGTAGATACAGCTAGATTTAGGATTATGGCATTTTTTAGGCACACACATAATTTTCTGGCAGTGACACCACTCCAAACAGAATCAGTGCACTCCTGAAAGTCTAACTGAAATGAAGGTAAAAGCAGGATATGGTCTCTCGCTCTACGCCAGAATGAATACTGACTGCTGAAAACCATCCACTAGCAATTTCTTTAAAATATGCAGAAGCTTGTGAATGTACTGAACGCTGGACTGAGCACTAAACTAAATGCATTACTGAACGTTGCATTCATATTTTGATATTGAATAAGTTTCATTCAATCTATCCAAGCGTGTGGAAACCTAGTTTGGTCCTAGAGTTTGTATGTCATTATTAATATTAGTTTTCATAATAAACACTACAGAGACTTTGTTTCCCTTCCCTTCTGTTCATTTAAGGTGCTTTGCATTTCGTGGAGGGTTTCAATTACAAGTCCATAATGCTAGCTCTTATTTTGAACTGGGAACAACACTCAGTACGCTTCTCATTGAGTTCACTTGGAGCTTTGTTAAATATCGTAGCCCTAGATATACATATTTAGAAGCCTTGTCACTGAAGGACATTTGCGGCTGTTTTTGTTATGTAGGACTGTCCAGGAAGAAAACTCTCATCCACAGGACATTCATTCAGAAATTTGAGACAATTTTTAAGGTTTAAGAGAAAATTGTATCAGGTCCTGGCTATTTTTCCAATTTACTATGGAAGCAGTTTTGAGGAGATTTGGCTACATTCCCGTGTTGCTATCCAAAGGTGTCTTGGTGGCTCCTCCTACCTTTAAAGTTTGGTCTGATTCGTGCGTCGTAACCTGAAACTTTGCCCATGAGTTTGTCCAAGAACTCTGAGGGGGGCATTGGGGTGACGGCTTTCCGCGCCGCGGCCTCCTTCGACGCTGCCAGACTGGAGAGAGAGGGGAAGGGGGGAGAGAAAGAAGGAAACACTGAGATTGAATACCATGCCAGTTACGAGAATCCATTGTGATAACGTCACTATGTAGACCCTTGCTGTCTGCTGGAAACAAATACCTATTCCGCTGTGTTACAATCTGGAAATGAGCATATTTACAAGCTGATTTAGTCAATAGGCTTGGTTTTGTGTCCAGAGAGGCCCACCGTTGAATCAAATGAATCAACAACTGCTTGGGAATCATACTGACGGAAGAGCTACTACGGGTGAGCTCCAGTAGCGAGAAGCCCATTTATACTATATTGACGGCAACACAGCGTTTACATAGATGTATCAAGGAATGCATTATCCAAGGGCTCTGTGCAACGTGCGATGATCAAACCACCATATATTTATTTAAATTGTCAGATGTTTATTGTTATATTTAGAACTGCTATGTTGCTTGGAACTGCACCCAAGACTTTCACTCACTGCTTGCTCTTGTGTGTGTGGTTGAGTGACAATAAAAGGATTTGATTTTTAAATTTATTTTTCATATGATTTTCAGCTTAAATAAAAAAACTTAGAAGCAACCAGGTACTTTCATTGTGTTAACTGCTGCTGGCTCTATTCCGTGTTTCATCAATGCAAATTCAACAACGCATTCAAAATAAGCAGTACCATTTACATCTAGCGAAATCGAAGAGTGTCTCCTGGACATTCGTCTTGGCTCTCGTGTTCAGCGTTGCAATCAGTTCACCGATTATTTCTGACCAATGACGAGTACCAGTGTAGTTACAATGCTGCTGAGGCAGCAGTAACATAATGTGGATCGTCCAGCCTGAAATTAATATGTAAACAGACCACAGACCTGCAGATTTATAATCATATAAGATGTAATCATTAGCCCTTACTGTTCCTCATTAAGTTCTCGCAATTTTATTTACCCCCCATCAGCACTTTTAGTGAAACACTCAAGCACACCGCACCCTGTCTTTCTCTAATAATTACTGGACATTGGCCTTTTCTCTTTGTACAATTCATAATTAAGCTTAAAGGCGACACGGGTAGAAATAAATAAATGCACTTTAATCCCTATGTTAACAGCTCTGATAAACGTCTGTTTCATGGTGTACTTTGCGTCTTTCCAAAGCTAGATTCTGGGCCAGCATGTGTAAATGTTTATCCTGAATCTAACCTGGAGCGAAATGCCCATTATGGGATCAGCCGTGGTCAAACGATGTCTTAAATTGTTTCGGACTTAAATCGAACAAATAAAGTGATTTTGTTTGCTTTGTAGAAGTGCATTAGCGTACTAACTGTGATCGTTGGTGATGAGCTGATTTATTTGTACTGCAATCTTTCCAGCTCTGCTTTCATCAATAATGTACAAGCATCCATCAACCTGTGCAAATGAATCTGTCCCTGATGGGGGGGGAAAGAGGGGTGACAGGTAACTTCTATGCACAGGGCGCTGTTGTCACAATCCCCCACCCCTCACACACACTGACTTTTTATCAAACCAAACATGCTTATATTTGACAATTATATATTACTAATCAAGAGAGTTATCAGAAATGTTGCCTTTTTAATAGGAGCAAGCATACAAAACTCAAATAGTGTGACTGTTTTGAAGTGTTTTCTACAGTTTTGAAAATTCATGAGAAGAAGCTGATTTGCTTCACTATATCCCATACTGGTTGATAGTCGACACTGCAAAGACAATTCAAGGTCACTCTCATATCAGTTGAAATGCAATGCCTCTACATAAATGCCCAAAATAAATATAAAATGTGTTGAAGAGGAAAGCAAAGCAAAATAGCTTATCCACTAGAGCAATCATTAATTCTAGTAATTATACAACTGTAATTAATCTAATAATTTTACATTGTCATTCACAGCATTTAGTTGAATTTGTATTTTATTTTCCTGAATCAAAACATGTGAGATCCAGGATTAGATGAGAAGCAGTAACTTCAGCTTTAGGGTCACGTTTGAAAAGTGGTTTAGATATTGCATTATGTGGTGAGAGTTAGAGAGTACGGAGCTCTCGAGTCAGGACAGCAGGTATTTCCTCACCAGGAATTCACGAGGGCGCTCCATTAGGTCCAAATAAATGGTTCCCATGGTTACCTCCATCCCCACCCAGTCCTTAGACTAGTTAATGCACATAAGAAACCAAATGTATTGTATATAACAGATCTACTGCCACCACTAATATAACTATTACCACTACCCCTAATGACACTAAAGTGAATCATAATAATCATAGAATATAATAGAACAGTAACCCAACAAACACAAATGATCATCATACACAATACCATTTATTGCTTAATGTAGTGTCTGTCATATACACTCCCGTAACAGCTTCCTCCACACACAATCTTGAATCATGACGTTCTCGTACTCATGTCCTTACATACAGAACAGCATCATCCCTCCTTCTTTAATTAAGTAAACATCAGATACAAATAGTCATTTGAAAATTAAGTATGATTATATAAACTTATCAACAGTATTGGTACTGACCAAGTAATCAATAATCAGTTTCAAATCTGCGTTTTAAATGAGATCCAATCAATTAAAACAATTTGCAGCGTTCAGCAAACAGTCCGCTGGTCAATTTCCTGATTCAAGTTCATTAACTAAACGCTATGACCAGAATACAAAAAAAAAATAAATAAATAAATGAATAAATTACCCCAATAACAATAATGATAATAATAACAATGCAACGAGCTTCTAAAGAAATCAAGGCTTGCTTCTCGCCTTTGCGATGCTTCTTTAAAGATAAATGCAATCGTGTGAACTGTAGATAGCTGTTGGGAACACCGATTTTTTTAAACGAAATGTGATTCTACAAACATCCGATAACCAAATACGCAATCTATACCACATAATCGGACAGTAACGTTATATAGTAACTGAATATGTTAAATGTACGATCTTATATCCACAATAGTTAGTATCTTTTACAAGAACGCATTCCAGCACATCCCCGCATTCAAACCATTCTAGTGCAAAGAAAAGATAAATCTTAATTAAGTTTTGAAGGCTCATTGAAACTCAAAATGCCTTTTCGCTTAACGCTTCAGGTGTAAGACTGCACACATTTTACAGTTTACAAAGCGGTTCAAATGCATTGGACAACATTTAGCGCCAGTCTGCATTGTTTCTGGTTCCGTTCTATATAAACTTTAAATCCCATATAGACCAGGCTGTGTGTAAGCAAGATATACAGGCACGTATAGAATAATTAAGTGATAAAAGTTGCATCACTTGAATTTCATCATGACTTTAGAAATATGTCCTTACGAAATCAGTTTACCCTCTGAACCAACGTCTGAAGACCACCGTCCTTTGGTGAGTTTATGATGGACCACACCTGACAATTAGTCCAGAGCAAAAACTAAAACAATTTTAACTTATTAAATAATAAAAATGTGAAATAATTTTTAAATTTTTTTTTTTACTTTAAAATTGGTTCTCAAATAAACAAACAAATGTAAATAAATAAAAAATTCCCCATCGGCGCGATTTAACGAACCCTGTTGATTATAGGGCAATTTCTGCTATTGAAGACGTTTACTAAACAGTGACCACTAGTGTTCGCTGCTTGCGCAAGACAGCGTTGCTGGATTCCGCAAAGCAACTAATTGCATTTATAGTACAAAGTAATTACATCAATCGTTAATTGTTCAAACAACTGCATACATGAGAAGACGTATATCACCACCAAAAACCGCATGGCTATTTTGCTTACGTTGTGCTGCCCTATTATAATGGTGTATGTATGATATGTATTAATTTTCTTGACTAACCAAGACTCCGACATAGAACCAATATCCATATCGAAACGTTGTTTTTCACCAACAAACCAACAATAAGAAATACTTACCTGAAAAAGACTATAGTTTCCCACAAATAGATCCCAAGAACATTTAGTCGGTACATTTTTGCCGGTGCTCGCAGAACCTCAGGAGTTAGCCAAAAATCCTTTTTGAATTCTGTACTTCAAAGGAGACCAATTCTTGTTTCTTCTTTCGATTAAAAAAACACAATATTTTTTTTATTACCAGAAAAGGAGTAGAAATCCTTTTCCTGGAATCGCAGACATTGCACCCATTAATTCGGCGTTCGTTTTTGGACCATTGACAGAGACGGCGGTGGCTTGTTCAATTGCACCTCACTCAGACGGTCGGTTTCTGGAGTTTCAACAGTTAATGTGAAAACCCTTATATTTTCATAGATTTACATATGCAATCCATAACACCGATAGTTATGGCTTACTTACAGAGGGATTGAGTTCAACGTTCCTTTTTTGCCTGGCCGCAAGTGTGCCGCGTTGCAATGTAAATTTTATGAATACATTTAGCTAATACGAATAATACCCCTACATGAAACGAATTCCAAAGTAATTTCGAGAAATATATACATACGTAACAGGGTATTTTCTTCAGGCGTTCTTTCATTTACATTCCAGTGAAAACAGTGAGGCTCTCAAGTCCCGCATAGTTGTAGGTACCCAGTAGGTTCTGACAAATGTTGTTCTGCGGGTAGTGTTATGCTCTACGTGGTTATTTCCCCAGAGTGAATTGTTATAGTAGCACGGAGCAAGTTCCATTGTTTGTGAGAGTTTGTGAGACACGATTTGTGTTCGATTTCATACTTTAAGAATCCATATGATGAAGGTAAAATTGTTTAGATCTCGGGGTAGCAAGCTTTTCCCATAGCTCATACACAACCAAGCGAAACGAGTCAAACGTACTGTATTTCCCACTGCAGTCATTTACTACAAACTCAAAAAGCACTTCACCTTTCAACCCACGCCCACACATTGCTGTCATTGGTCTACTTGTTCACCGTATCATTGGAAGGCTTTGCGATTGGAGACACTTAATGTCATTTTCAGTTTTTTCGCTGGCTACGAAGGAATCTGATATGCAGTATTTTTCCCCCCGAAGTGTCACGCGTATTCACTTGTTACAGTTCAAAAACCATATGACAATATTGTACTTGCCGCCCCACGTAAGCACTTTGAAGATTTACACGTTTTTCTGTTTTGTTGGTTTTAAATTGGCCACGCGTCACCAGAGAAATGGATGAAATTGTATTATTTGGTACCACGTTTGGTGCTGGAATTTTATTGTATGGCAATACTTGTACATTAAACATGAGTCTAGGCTCCGAGTAATGACTGCGAAATAATATAACAATCGCCAGGTTAAATAAATAAATAAATCAATTAATCAATCAATCAATCGATTAATTAATTAATTGATTAATTTATAATAATAATAATAATAATAATAATAATAATAATAATAATAATAATAACAGTAGTAGTAGTAGAAGAAACAAAACATTTGCTTAGCATTTAGTACTTCCAAGCCGATATTATTTACCGAATTGATGGCTGGAACGTGATGCTTTTATTCTATAGTGGGGCCCTAGATAGAGCGATTGAGTTACTGAGAGTATATTCGCGCTAATAACCCAGTCGCATGTGACCATGGACAACAGCGATATATAATACGTAATTTTATGTTGGCATGTTATGTAATTAGTATGTTCCCAAAAAGAATAGCCCGCTGTCCAACGTTTTCTTATGTTTCACATGTCCCTTTTCAATGGAGCATGTGTTCGAATAAAAATCGAGGTATTTGTAACTGTTAACAATGAATTATTAAAATTCAAAAATATTATTATTGTTTAAAAATATGTAAACAGTGGCTAAATTTTAGAATAATTAATTAATTAAGGGACTCTTTTACATTTTATAATGTAGTAGATCGTCTCTTTTTTATCTTTACTGTTATTATTTATTTGTATCATTAAAAAAATATATACATACATATAACATTATTTTTTCTTGGTGTATAAATAATAATGAGCCACTGCTTGGATTATTTCATAAGGGTATTACCCTATCATGCCTAAAAAGCCAAAGCTGATCTCAAAAATGGGTGGTTCTAGCTCCTGGATAGAGTGAGCATAGATTACCTTCACGTCCACTCACTAAACCCACATTTACAGTGTGCTCTAGACTCTATCAAATAGAATCCGAAAACACGGTTCCAATTAACTCAATACTTTTGCCCCACTGTTAATAGTTTGCATGAGCTGGAAAATCTGTATAATTTTACCACACCTTGTGTGGCATGAAGTTGAACAGGGTTTAGACGCTACTCTACCCCATACACTCTATGTAGTTTTCAATTTCCTCCTTTAAAATATTTTGTGTTGGATTAGCTTGATGAAGTTGTCAAAAGCAAAGTTTTTCAGGGCTGAAAATCTGGACTTAAATGTAAGACATTCCATGGGCTTGAGTGTCAGATCATGTGATCCAGTTTTGAAGAACAGTAACAAAAGTTTGCCCCAGATATTGAGCACAGTTATAGAAATGGCCAGGACTGTGGTTATTTTTGAGGTTTGAAATATAAATACTCTACATCTTTTGTTTGAGTCAGGACTGTCTGTAGTCATGTTACGTTTTTATGGGATGTTTTGGCTGTAATTGAATTTATTTATTTTTTAAACCTAAACTGGTTGAAAAAAATTTATATAAACATACGATATGTAGTGTTAGCTGGGTGAAGTCATTGTTCATATTTTCTTGCTAAATTAAAGATGAAAAGTGACATGTTCTTCCTTCTCCCCTAAAATAGTAAGTCTTAAAATGTGAAATAGGGGGGTATTTCTCTGAAAGTGATGCAGTGGTCCAAACATACAGCTCATCAAAAATATAATTAACGACATTAGTGCTCACTGTATTAACTCAATGAGGAAGTAACGTTTTAAAGCAAATATTAAAGAACTTCTACTATGCTGATGAGATATATATCAACAATCAAGGCATGATTACTCTTAATGGATTCTCTTCCGCTAGCGTCCTTTAGATTTTTATTTGACTTTAATATGCTCCTGATATACAGTTTTTATAAGCCATGATTACTATGTGTCGGTTTGGGAACATGCACACCAGACCCCCCACAAAAAGCACAGCTGGGATTACTCTGGAAAAAAAAAAAAAACCCTGTAATGAATCTCTTGGAAAGTTTGAGGACCAAAACTGCAGTGTAGTACAGATTTTTCTGAGAATATTTTGTGGATGGCTAGAACACTGGAAATAATATAAATCTATTCATTTCAATGGAGCGCTATTTTTAGCCCTTGCATCACACTGGAAAGGGAGAATAGGGATTCCTCCACCCCCCTTGTGCATCGACACAAATACGCATTCAAAGCGAGACTCAGCTTTGCTGAAATCCCCAAGACTACCCTTTCAACGAAAGAGATGCTTGTTGCTCCTCAGCTCCGGCCAGAACTGCAGCTAAAGATGATATTTCACGCTGAATGGGCACACCTGTACCGACCACAGGGCTCACTGGGGTCCCCAAGTCCAAAAGAGTTACACATGCCGATTCTGACAGCTGCATACTTACGGGCATCGCTCCCCATGGACTTCATGCCTAAACTGGCCAGGCCTCGCCAGGCTTTGTCGCCATCTGAGCTTCAGCAGAAAGTCCTTCACGTTTTTTTCCAACTTTGTTTTGCATCGGCACAATCCATTTTAAACAGGTCCTTGTGTGTGATTGCTTTAATTGTACCCGGTAAATTTCATAGATCTGGCATACCATGTGTGGACAGCTCTGCCTTGTCTGATGGTTTTTCCTCTACTTGCAGAACATTTCTCCACAATTTATAAGATTTTACTCTAAATGAGAAAATGAATATGATGATGTTCCCCATAAATGTCTCTCTCTCCCTCTAAACACACAAGAACGTACCTTTGAGAACACTATTTCTGCTGAATTATTCAGATAGGAACGCCATATGAGCCACAACTGAAAAGGTAATCAATGTAAATGATCACGGTCAGGCCACAAAAAAGTTTTTTAGGAAACCATTACTATTGTTTTCAGGAAACACAAGTTGAGAACAAGAATCAATAAAACCTAGTAACTTAATTTAGCCCACAGTCTGGCAAACAACACAGAAATATTAGATCCTGGTCACCCCCTTCAGACACAGGTGCAAGTCCCAGCCAAGGTTCAACACAAATTAAACTCACCATTTGAAGAGTTTACAAGTCTTTGTCTTTCCGGAGTCATGGCTTGAAGCACAGAAAACACTAAAGTTGGTGTGTTGTTGTAGATAGAGTTCCATCAAAGTGCATCAGAAACTGGCAAACACATTCAGATTCATAACAATTGGAACGTTTTATTCAGTTTTAATAGGCTGTCATTATTTAGGGGTTCTATTTTTTCCCCATTCTATCATCTGACATCTTTGAGTTCGTACAGAAAACATTTCTAAGACGTGAGGTCTACTGTATCTTTAAAACCAACCCATGGAATGATCTCATTAAAATAATAATAATAATAATTATTATTATTATTAATGTCTAAACTAAAGTTTTAAAGTTAAGTCAATCCATTAATGTTTTTATTAAGACTGAATTTTGAATTTTGACATTCCATATGCTAAATAACTGAGGAAGGGGTAGAGGTTACTTTATTTTTGTGATAAATAATGCTTAATTTCTCCTTTGTGGCTCCTCACTGCTCAACCTGATGAGCATTACACTGGTGTGGGTGTAACACTTGGTTATGGGCACCGTGGTCCAAAACATAAAAAAACGCACCAGGGGAGAGAGAGCTTTGTGTTCTGCTCTTCAGCAAAAATAACAAGGGAAATGAAAACAAGACCTACTGTTCCCAATAAAACGGTTTCTCGCAGTCAAGATATTACTTCCAGGGAAACTTTTCTGCCATTCATTTCAAGGGCAAATAGAACAAAAAAATCATTCCAAATGATACAGATCGTGTTGCGTTACAAGGGGAAGGCAAAAGGTTTTGTTTTTTCTCTCTCTCTCTTTACTTATATAATTATCTGTCACTTAACACTTAAGATATCCTAAATAAATTTTGACCATTTCAACTGTTGCCGAGCAGACTGGGACTTTTTATTGTTAAGCCGAGTTAGAATGAGAACATATTTATTTTGTCTCTTGTTAACGTGAATTTCATAACGCATAGAATAATATGTATACTATGTTGGGAATAGTTTAGTCAAGGCCTAATATCTGAACTGTAAAATTACATTTGCATAAAGCACTGCACAGTGCACTTTAGAGAAATACTGGCGGTCAAGAGAAAGAGCTTGGCACATTTCTCTTTACCCTATCATGGACAAGGACAACCGCCCTGAAGGAAGTGCATGATATCCCAGGCTGCTGGAAATGTATCGAAAGCAGGCATTTCCCCGTGACACCTGTGGGACGCCCCCCTGTCCCCCGGATTGACCTCCTCTGCTTGTTAGATGTCGAAAAATCAGTGCTTTTACGTGTCATACGACCGACCCACTCTGCAACCAACCTCTATCCTGAGTGAGGGCACAGCTGCCTCTCTGGCAATCACATTAAAAGCCACATTCCCTCATATTCACACAAGGGGCCACATTTAGCAATCCATTTAATTTAGCTGGACAGATGAATAGCAGCTTCTGGTCCTCTCCCACCACCACTGTCCTTGCACCACTTCCTGTTTCGGAGAAACTCTAAGCATATGCAATGCCATGCCATTAGTTTGTTTTGTAAAAAAAATAACGTTCATTGTGTTCTTCTTAGTTACTAAAGTATAAATATGAATTGCCGACAACATATATATGGAAATAGTATTGTTTCTTTACCTGCTTTAGTCTACAATATGTTGGTTGTAATTGTTAGTAGTGAATTAATTGGTTGCATAAATAAATAAATGTACTGCCTTGTTCTGCATCGATAAGACATTCAGCGGTCGACAAAGGACCACCCCCTCTTGTGTCTGCCTTTGAAAAGAAAAACATCTGTAACTCTCCACAATTGCAAACAAAGAGATTTTGAGGAAAATCTCATGGGAACAATTAATGCATGTTTTTACTGTAGCATTCATAAAACACACATACATAAAGACGCATCCAAACTAGAAAAATGGCAAATGGACAATCTTAAGTGTTTTAACAAAGTGTCATCTGTATGTGTTTACGCGTGGAAAGCCAATAGTAAAAAAAATAATGGAAATAGGAATGTTAAGCTGCTAACTCGTAAAGCTGAGATTGGTAGTGCCATGAAACTTTCACATTCCTACCAACTGAAAGAACAGTGCCATTCCCAAGAGCCCAACTAATACTGCTTTACTGTCAGTCAGACAGATGACCTCTAATCTAAACTACAATTTAGGAACTGAAGATGAATAATACATGCAGGGGTCATCTTATGCTGTTTGCATCAGAAAGATTCAATTATATTTCTCTTGAATGTTGAATTCAAAGGTTCAGCTATAAAAAAATAAAAATACAAAATGCATTAATAATTTTTTTTTAAAGTGCTGTCTTAAGGTCAGGCCATCCAGTTTTTCCCCCCAGATAGCTATGTTCCAGTTATTCGGTTTTATGGGTGTTAATTGACAGTTCATGATATCATTAATGATATCATTAAAGATCAATGAGTTGAATTTGTTTAACACCTTTTGAGTGCTTGTGGACAAAGGGAAAAGGTCAAAGGTAAAACAAGTTCAATAGTGAGAAAAGTTTTTTTTTTTAACTATAGGGTCGTAGGTTCAAATCTTAGGATCGACACTATTAGGCACTTAACTTCAATTGCTTCTGTAAATATCAGCCTGCATAAACGGATAGGTTGTAAGCTATGTTAGTCACTCCTGATAAAAGGACCCACTGAGCAAATAAATAATGTAGTGTGTACAATTTAGATGATTTTCACCACCCTCCCCCCTGGATTCAGTTCACCTTGCAAGTCTCTGCGTTCATAAGTGAATACGAAATGTCAAATGTTCATGTTCAAGCCTCCTTCCCATTCTGCTTCTTGTCGAAGGCACTGTTCCAAGATTTTCTGGTATAAATGGCATGCTTTGGAAACCTATTGTTTTCACAAGTGTGTTGTTAAGGTTGCATTTGCTACAGTACCCTTGAAATGAAGCAGAGATTCCTTACCCCAAGTCGATCTGACCTTTCTTAAACTCGGATTCCTTCAAATCAGTCTGTCAGTATTTATTACCTTGCTAAAGAATCCAACCATTTCAGTCTGATTTGTCCCAGATGTGACTAATCTGTGTTTAGTGCAGAACTTTCTCATCAATGTTCAAATAGTTCAAGTTAATGTATATTGAGAACAACTGAGTAACATTAATCTGTCTGAAATGAATCAGTCTGAATTACCTGGCTAATTTCTTCAACAGTCGGTCATTTCTGTTTTTTCTTTTTGATCAGCTAAGAAATGAATTTACTTCACAGCTAACCAAGTGTCTAGACACGTATAGTAGGTAATCTTAGCCATGGCAGTATTTAGCTTTTTTATAAATACATAGCAACTAATACATAGTAAGTAAAAATATCCCTATAAAATATTTAGAATTTGGCAGAAATAAGAAGCTGCAATAGCTACCATCATACAAATGACAAATTAAGTTCAACATTGTATTTTTTTTTAAGGATACTCATGAGATCACATTCAGATTATTATTATTTTTAGTCATGATGTATCTTAATCACACAGACATTGTGACAGGAGGTGTGCATGTTCCTGGGCCAACTTTAGTGAGAGGGACAATTTATCCCTCAGAGCACTGTAAAAGAGAGGGAAGAGGGAAGGAAGATGGGAAAATGTGAGAGAATGAGCAGAAATGGAGGACTGCAAATGCAATGCCTACTAGTGTGGCAATAGCAGCCTTAGCAGTGGTACACCAGTGTCACAAACAAAGTGTCATCTGTATGTGTGTAGACTGTTTCGGCACACCAAAGGCAATGAGAAGTAGGCGTAGAACACGTGGTTAAAATGCCCCCTATGAGCCAGCCAAGCCATCTGAGCAGAAGCCAAATGAAAGTGATGGGACAGCAAGGTCAATACCCAGGACCTATCATTTCTGCCACCATATGCCCTTCTCCGTCTCTGCACCGGGGTTGACCATCTGAAGGGATGAACAGAAATATTTTTCAACCGTGTCTTACAGATCGGGATTGTGTCAGCTTCCCTAACACAATTAGTTAAGCTACTCAGAAGTACAGTACAGGGGCTGTGTGAGAGAAAAAGCTATATAGCTGGAGATTATTCTAGGAACAACTAACCAGCCAGCTCTTGTGAGCAAAGCGGAGGATCGTAGAGGATTGTCAGGGACTAAGGGATCTCATCAGTATGGAGGTGCAAGCCCGTTTAAGGCTTTTTCATGTTAAAAGTACCATCTTTGCAAGCCAGTGAATGCTAATGATCAAGTGAATGTCCAACAAGTTCAAGAGCAAGGTGCTCTGCTGTGATCGACAGCAGTGGTCATTGGATGACATTTTTAATGAATAATATATCTGTAAATTACCATTATTGATTCCTATATACATAGATGCTGACCCAAAGAGCTAGATAGGATTTGGAAGAAGGTGCAAATACCTTCTGATAAATACAGGCCCACAAATATGCTTTTTTTCTTTGTCCCAGGACACAGTATATATATGTGATTCCTGGTAATAAAATGTAGCATATATGCGGCTTGTGAAGATCATTTATCTATACATTTTAACAGTGTATGTCAATTTTTCGTAATAATACCTTTCATACTACCTCTATTTTATCATGAGGAAATTGTTTAACAATGTTCGAGAAATGTGACCAGGATCTACCTCGAATTTCCAGAAGTAATAATTTTGGGGGAATTAATGTACATTCAGGAACGTCTGTGGCCAAAACATTTTAAGCCACACATCATGTCTGAACTCCTAATACCCAAAAAGTAAAGGGTTATCAAATAATCAACCCTCAGCACACAAAAACTCCAGAAACATTGGTCCAGTCGAGCAAACATTTGTCAAGCAGGCATTTTTATCACATTTGTTCCAGAGAATACAGCCTTTCATTGAAACACTGCAGAGATGTCTCTTGTCATCAGTTTAATTCTTCAGTATCCTCTGTTCAAAATAGAAAAGGAAAAACAACACAGAAACAAAAATGTATTCATTAACAAAAATATAATTATTGGAGTTTAAAACCGTCGCCACGCAGACAAAAAGGGCAAATAGTTAGTTTTTTTTTCGCTGGTTCAAATGACCCACAAAACTACTTAATATCGCATTAGTTACTCCCGGCATCCCACCCTCACCTCAATAAGATTTATGATGTCTAAATAAGGGGGGAGGGGGGTCAATAACCTCATCCCAACTTGTCTGGTGCAATTTCTCAGGAGAAGGCAAATCAAGGCTGTTGTTCACAAACTACTGTTTCTCTGCTCTCCCACAACCCCATGTCTGGAAAAAAAAAAACAACCCAGAATTTGATTTTAATTTCAATCTTAATTTCTAAATTAAAATGCATGACATCAAAAAGATTTAATATTTAGGTTCAGTAAGTAATAAAAAAATGCCATGGAATTTGACAAATTATTTCAGGGTTGGTGTGCAGACATTAACACGAAAACGATTTTATGAATAAGTCTGAATTATCATTAATGCTTTATTTATGGTATGCATATTTATGATAAATTCAAATTTTTGTTTTCCAGAGAAAAGCTTGCACTGGAATATAGTTAAAATAAAACCTTACCCATGCCTTTTTATTTAATTATACACATTATGAAATGCATCTCTTGGCTGCAAAACGCAACAATGAAACAAATATACTTTTTATATGAATTTGTTTTTTTTCATTTTAATGACACATTTTTTACATTCAAATTCACTGTTTCCATATTCACTTTCTTGAAATATTTTAGGAGAGTCTCATTCCGCATCGTTCTCTGTCCAGGAAGATTGTTCTGTATGTTTCAGAGGCCCATACAAATGTGTACTGCCTATTGATGTCCATGAACCTCCCCAATGAACCCGTTGGACTGTCTTCCAAATATTGACAAAGTGAGTCGCAGAAGCCCGGGAAATCTTTCATCAATATGCTGTTAGTTATTTTGGGTCTTGTTGATCTATGCTTAGGGTGCACATTTGGTTCCAACCTAGTTTCTGGGAGAGCTACTTGACAGATCTAACAGTGTGTCTTATTTGTACATGAGCAGTACTTTCAAAAGAAAAGCTTCTTCCTTCCTGGGTGGTAACAAGCCAGTTAAGGCGTTAACAATGAAATTGATATTACATAAACCTGGCGAGTAAATAAAACAGAAATAAAGTTTATGTGGAACCATAATGTCTACCCTCGTTAATCACTATCTCATTAACAGCTCTCATAAATCACTATGAACTTAACACTTACAACCTACTGAATGAGTCAAAACTGTGCAGGCCAGTTGTCTTAATAAAGCAAGTAAAACCAAATCCAGTATAAACAAATACTTTATCTTTAAAATGTTCATGTCTTCTAGTACTTCCCATATTTTGGAAGTTTTTTAAAGTTTTTTTTAGCTACTCCGTGGGCTTAGTTTTAGCTTGCTAAGTTCCTTAGAGTAGTAACCCACAGCACAGCAGTATTGGTACACCAATGATATGAGTTTAAAAAACCTGTATGGGGGAACGCTATGAGCTTTATGCAACCCTGTAAACATTGTGTAAATATGGTTGTGAGTTTGTGTTTGTGTGGGTGTGTACATGGGGTGAGTGGGAAAATATTGTATTGGAGAGAATAAATATATACATTGATTTTATCCCACAACACTCTGACACATTGTATTCACTGCTCTCTGTGGGCACTTAATCTTGAAGCCATAGTGAACTAACCAGCCACATATGAATTCTGTAGTAGGGGTACACTATACTCCAGGAAAACGGTGAAGAGAGCCGAAAGGTGCTAAATAAATCTATGATTCATGTATCAGATCTAGTAATTAAATTTGGATAAATCAGTGTAACTCTGTTTGCCGATGCTGTGTTTAAAAGAACACATAGAAATAACATGTTCGTGGTCTGTTGAATTAGACAAACTATAGACATTTTTGAGGTTCATTGCGTCAAAAATGTACATTTTTGCATTTCATATTGATTACTGGATGTCACAGAGAATGGTGATGATGCTAGGACACACATTGTGTGCATGGCAGTAAAACTACTTTACAGATACAGTGCAAAGGCACTGATTTTCATGATCTTAGGTCAATCCAAAGGCCGTTACCGCTGATTTTGTGCTGTGGTCCTCTTGAGCACATTGGAGAGAACAGCAGATTTTGGTATGGCTCTTAAGAGTTCTTAAGTATGGATTTGTGATATGATTAACTAACTGCAGTGATGAACTAACTGGCTTGAAGAACAGGAAGTGTACTGGGTGGCCCTGTTTCACAGATTTATTTCATCATCTTAGGTCCTCGTTCTTCATTTTCCCTGTAGAAAAAGATGACGATGAAGACGATAGTTTATATATTTAGTCAGTAAATAAAACCCTTTTTCTGAGAACACATGCGTTGATACAGTGTGAGCGATCGTGTGTAAAAAGGATCTGTCAAATATGGGATATAAGGGATATTTTTTTATTTTATTTTAACCTAAAATGTTTCCCTTGTGTCTTCTGATAATGTGATTAACTAACCGAACGTAAATATTTGCTGTAAGCGCCGGCCTAATGTCATGGGGATGGGGAAGCTCAAACCCCAAAGCAACGCGACGCTGCTCATCTGGATTAACGACGCGCACTGCGTTGTCATTCCTGGGCTTCAAACGCCCATGATTAATCATTACTGTTTCAGAGGCTGCGTCACACTCTGGGTAAAATAAACCCCATGCCCGGCCTGTCAGTCGCTCACCAACCAGCCGCCAATCCCGCGCTTACAAGGGACGACGCGCTAACTATTAATATGCGGGTCTGCTGCCTCATCAGCGTCTAGCTAACGGCCGACTGGGGGGGGGGGGGGGAATCGTGCGTTCCGCGCTTAGTTGCGCCGAAACAAATGATGTTCCTTCGGTCAGGTTATTGTTGTTGGCGACAGCGCCAGCGTTACCGTTTTT